>VDFB02172596.1:0-28025 GCA_007258455.2 Sequoia sempervirens
TTCATTGTTACAAAGAAAATGGTTAAAAGGTTTTGCATAGGAACAGACAACATGGGGGAAATTAAAACATACAACCTTTTGAACAAGCAATAAACAAACAAGAATTAAGTATGTATTTGTTGCTTGTATACTTTTTAGATTTCAAATACATCTTGAACATTTTGCATTTGGTGGACATAAAACTAGAAGTGTCTAGATTATAGAATTTGACTTGTTTGCAAGTGTCATGTATCAATTGCATTGACTGCAATTTTTGCGATAAAGCTCACACATATTGGATCTAAATTTAAAACATTTATCAGTAGTAATTATGTGCTTTTATGTTTCATGTTTATGGATAGCATATTCTATGTCATGTGTTATGCTCATATCTCTATTTTGTAACTATAACAGGGACCATTGGTTGTAACTAGAGTGGATGACAAAGATTTGTATTGCTACAAATACACTTGGTTCTTCAAGAACAAGTTTCAAGGTTAGAGTCTTGTATCATTGTGTTGCTTTGCTTGCAATGAAATTTAACTCTCTCAATAAACTGGCTTTATGGATAAGCACATGTGCGTAGTAAATGACATGTGTAATTCATAAACATGAAACTATATTTTCCTGATGCACATGTTGCTTTTGCAGAGCGAAATCTGTATAATTGTAATCATGGGATGTGTAGTTCATTGATTAAATATTCGTGAAACATGTTTTTCTTATAAGATTGTGGGGAAAAGGAAACAGAGGAGCCATTTTGGTTTGCAGAGAATGCAGAGAAGTGCTATACAATTTTTGGCATTCGTTGTGACTTTAACATTCATGGCATTTGTCAAAAAGTTATAGGTCATGGTGTTTGCCATCAATTTTATAGCACTTTTTACTACATGCACTGAAGGTCAAGAGTGTTTTGATGCACGTGTCCCAAATTGTTGACATGATCATTTTGTGCATTGCATGATGTGTAATCATCTACTTGAAGACGGGTGACTCAAAAAATGTGTTCATCACTCCCAACTATATAATGTTAACATGTTTTGTTATTTTCAATGTGCTCAAATGAATGCTAATCGTGTTCCAAAAAAATGAAATTAGATTGGCCATGTAAATATTAGAAATACAAGTAAAGAAATTAAGAACTCAAGGACTCTCTATACAAATAAAACCATGTGTATCTAGATCATAAAATTTCATTTATTTGCAAGTGTTATGTGTCAATTGCATTGACCACAATTTGTGCATGAGAGTTTATACATATTTAATTTAATGGTTAAAGGCAAAATTTATTGTGTTCTTTTTTTGTTCCATGTTTATAGATAACATGTTATATGTAATGGACTATGCTCGTTTGTCTAAGTTGTACCTATAACAAGGACCATTGGTTGCAAATGAGTTGGGGACCAAGGATTCATATTGTTGCCAGCAGACTTGGTTGTCGAACAATACGCTGCAAGGTCAAATTCTTGTACCAATCTCCTCGACTCTTTGCAATTAGGTTTAAACCCTACAATGCATGTAAGTATTATGTATTAGAAGAATTGTGAACAATAGAGGACAACACTTGTTCAAGAAGTTGATTTTCGAAATAGAAAAATGAACATAGTTACTAATATCTTATGTAATTCATAAACATGAAACTATTTTTCCTTGATAGATATTTTGCTTTTGCAAACAGGACTATGTACATAGTGTACTAGCAATGCATTAATTGGTACACTATGAAAGAGTCCATTGGAAAATTTAGTGCAATTTCCATTAGTGGCTAGACATTTGTTAGCATATGCAATGTTCTATTTTCCTAATACTTAATTGAATGTCAATAGTATATGTGCTACAACCAATACGCAGAAAGAGTAATCATGGTTCTCACGCATAAAAAATATGTCCATCAGTTCCAACTAGACAATGTTTCCATATTTTACTAGTTTTCTAGGACTATGATTATTAGTATACTTGCTGCAAGGCAATCAAATTTCATTAGGAAGTGAATATTACAAATGCAAATGACTAGTTTAGCAACAAAGCCTATATAGTTTGCATTTAATTCCTCTATATCTTGCGAAATTTATTCTATGTGCCCCCGTCACATGTCCATCAATCACAAGCTCTATGTCATACATTATACTTATCTCTCTTAATTGTAGTTGTCATAGGAACCATCGGTTGCAATTGAAGTGTACGACAAAGATACATATTGCTGCTATTACAATTGTTCCTTCAATATCAATCTGCAAGGTTAGACTCTTGTACAATGCTCTTGCTTTCTTTGCAATCAAATTTAATTCTTCCAAGTATTGCAGAGCTATTAATTGCAATATGCATATAATAAAAATCCTTCTTTTTTTTTCTATTCCTAGGGGCATGTGTACTATTCATTTTTGTTAAAGTAAATCATGAAAGTATGAGAACATTATATATTTTGCAATTATTTTTTCACTAAATGTAAACATGTTTAATGCATTACACAATATGACCGTCGATTCAAAGACAATAGTTTGTTAAACGCACACCGATCAATTTTATTTGTACTAATATTCATGTGTTTATTGTCTATACAAAAACTTGTATGTTATTAAGTCAAGATTCCCTTCTTCCATGTTTCCTAAGTTTCTCATGGCTTACAATTGTACAAACACTATACAGTTTTCTTTGAATGACTTTCACAAATAGCATTTTTTTTGTACCTAAATCAATAAGCATTAAAACTAAACACATTAGCCAGCATGACTTAAATTGTATAAGCATTTCATGCATTCACGATCAAAGTCTACAAAATTTGTGTTTAATTCTAATACTTGTTTAGCTAGTGATATTTGATTGTCTTGGACTAGGTCTACTATTCATTTTAGTTTTAGTATATAAGGAAAATATGGGGACAGTATATACTTGGCATTTATGAACATGTTTTTGGTGTTTGCAAAGCATTATTTATATGTTTTTCTAGTGATATGGAGCAATTAGAATACCCTCTAATATGTGAATTGTGGAAAAGTGTAAATGGTAATGCTTGTGTATGCTTTGTTTTCGTGCACACGTTGTCAATGTTAAATGAATGCATGAATGGTGAGAATGGAAAAGATGTTACATGTGAACATGTAACATCTTTGACTTGCAACAAATTTGTCCATTGATTGATGCACCAGAATAGTAGAATGTTGTTCTATATAGAGGAATATTGTTTAAGATCTTTTTCCATTGAAGTGTATAGTATCACATGTTCACATGTAATACTTTTTCCATTTTTATTGTTGATGCACTTAGTACAACAAAATATGGAAAAACATTTCTTCATACACTTGTTTACTATTAACAAATTATAAGGTATTGAAATTCATGCATACCACTAGGTTGACTTTATTGTGTTAGTTGGTACTTTCCAATGCTGTAAACAAATTAGAATTTCAATCATTTGCTTACAAAAAGAAGAGTAGCACATGTACTTTACGCAATAGAAAAAAAAATCAATGGTAGAATTCACACATGGAAGATACAATTCATAGTTGATTAAGTTTTCTTCGATTCTTGAATTCCTATAGACAACATTTTGGAAATCAATTGTTAAAACCTAGGACTTTGTTATCCATTATTAAATATATTGTTTATTTGTACAATAGAGTTCATGTTGATTACATAATTCATTGAGCATTAATTGCTTTATGTTTGTGACTTGTTTTCAATGCGCCATTGAGTATACTCATTTGTATCATTTTCCCCTTTAACAGGAGCAGTTCATTACAATTTGAGTGTGAGACAACAGTCTACATTGTTGCAAATACAATCAATTGTTAAAGAAGAAAACACAAGGTCAACATTTTAGAACATTGTTGCTTCTTTCTTTCTAGTGCTAAAATTAACATTTAGACAAAAGCACAACTCTCTTGTCCTCCATTTAGTTGCATACTAAATAACGTTCAACATATATGCATATTAAGGCCTATTAGCATTTTCAATGATTTACTATTATATGCATTCTTAGTAGAAACAAGGAATCAAAGTATGGATACAATAGATGTTGATACGTATGAATATGCAAAGTGCTCACAGATCTGTAATATAGACAATGTACTAAAAGAAAATGAACTATGTAGACTAGGTAGATTTAAGTACAACATTGGAGACTGCCTGTTTGATTCATTACAAACACTATTAAACAATCAGTACACATCGGTTGAGCTACGCAGAGGAACAATAGATTACTTTTTGGCTTCTTTAGCAACAAATGATAGAGATGCAATTAGAACATATGACCTTGCACTAGACTCTGAAAGTCTCTATAGATTGCACAAAGTCCATGACCGCAGCACATACCTGCGTAGAATGCGCCTCCCCACAGGCCCACAACACGCAAATGATGAAAGTGAAGCACGTAGGGGAGATGTAATATCAATTCGGTGTGTTGGTTGAAAATTTTGTATACGAGGGATATGCAAAATTGTAGTTCCGGCTCCGGTGTGTGAGATCGCTCGGCTATTTTCAAAGGAAGACTCCCCTTTTACGTCTATTTTAACAGTCCGAATACACTCTAACTTCTCGTCTATTTACAAATGGGGTTTGAAACTTCCATTAACATACTTTCGAGGAAAGACGTATTCTTTTCTCTTGTTCAAAAGAATCATAGCTGAAAATATAAATGATTTATGAAGTAAACAAATAAAGAAGCAAAGTTTCCATTAAGGCACAAAGTCCTTCGTTGCTCCTCCGAGACGGGAAATCAAATTGAAAGCACAAAGTCTTTGACAATTTACTCTCCTATCAACCTTTTTAGATGATTTTCTGGTAATTAAGTACAATATGTAGCAGCTCAAAATCTAACTACATGTTGTACTTTTAATGCACAAACATAGAAAATAAAAGCAACACAAAGTCTGCAAGTTATCTCCTTTGCTTGAGCGTTCTACAATAGCTTCAAATGTGACAAACAGCTCAAAGTCTGCAGTATCAAATCTAAAACTTTAAATACAATTTGCAGCTCAAAGTCTGCAAGATTGAGTTTAAATCTCTCTTGTATAACACCACAAAACCCACAATCAATTTCAGATAATGTCGTCACATTACAATTTGTACCAACACAAAGTTTGGAAGCAATTTGTTTTCTTTATTGATTGCAATTTGATTTACATCTAAACTCAAAGTCTTAGAATGCATTCACAAATTGGCAGAATTTTGTTGCATTGCCAAAAGATCAAAAATTACAATAAACCCTCTCAAGTATTTATAGGAGAGAGGTCTGGAGAAAAAGGTGGGAGGATCTCAACAAACTTGAGAAAATCTCTCAACCGATAACTAAATGCAATTGACTTATTCAAAATTACAATCCAAATTGTGATTTGGTTTGTAAGAACTTACATGTAATTACATTTTCCAAAACTGCAAGGAAAGACACTTGCAATTGCAAAACTTGTTTTTACATATACTTTGTGAAAGTAAAATACATAATTGAAATTATTTTAAGTGTCCAAGACACGACACTAACTACATCATCCTTCATCTGCGATGATCTTCATGCTGCTTCAGGATTTTAGAACTTGAAGTATTCAGGATTGGTGAAGAGATCTCGAACTTGGAATGAGAACTTGCATTCTTAATGATCTTTGTGTCCTTGGCGAACTTCAACCTTATCACAGGCTTGGAGTAGTACCATTTCTTTAGGAAGTTCTTCTCTTCGTTGCATCCTTTTTCCATGCTTGATTCACTTTGTCCCTAGATGGTTTCATGAGGATTATTGACCTTCGAGCTGCTCCATGAATTACTGTTGTATCTCTTCTTCTTTTGTTCATTGATGAAGAACCCATAACACCTTATTCAAGATGAAATTGTTATAAAACAATGCCCATGCCTTGATTTATTGGTTTGATAGATCATGTGTGTAAACAAGACTGACAAGGGAAGGGATAATTTGATGCAAAAATGGGCTCACAAGTGAATTTCGGGTTTTGGAAGGCTGACAGCAAGTAAGGTATAATGTAATCGGGATTTTTGGAAGCCATTGCAAGTAAAAGTGCAAAGTAGGAAAAATAAGAGGTCATTGCAAGTTTATCATTTTAACTTGTAACCTTGGTCAAAATCTCCTACTTGTAATCAAATTATGAAAACCCGATTTTCAGCCAAGGGCATCATTTTTGTAGAAAATGATAATGATGATGAAGAAAAATGGTAATGGCAAATGAATATGAAATGAAGGCAAGTGAATGAAAAGTGAAATGGAAAGGCGAATGAAAGAGAGAGAAAAACATTTTTTATGAATGAAGGGCGAATGAAGTATGATGGTGTATGAAAGAGACATGAATGAAGGGTTTGTGAAATGGAAAAACGCATTTTCAGCCATACATTTTTTATAATATGCAATCTTAATCTCCATAGAAAGGCAACCCAAGAACAAAAGATTTAAAACAACAAAAACAGAAAAATAAAAAGAAACAAAGAACAAAAGAGAGTTTACAAACCAAAATAAAGAAAAATAAATAAATAAATAAAACCCTAGGCGCCTTGAACAAACTTAAATCTGCAAAAACGTGGCAATGGTAGAGCAAAAATGAGGAATTTAATAAAATTGCAGACCTTGCCAAGTGTTCTTCATGCCAAAATCTCTTCAATCGGGGTACATATGAGCAAGATCAAGCTTCAAAATTCACAAAAACACTTGCAAAACTCATTTCGGGTTTTTTGATGCTCATTGCAATTGAAAAATAACATGTAAAACTTCAAAAATGGCTTTTACTTGCATTTCGGGTTTTTAGATCCTCATTGCAATTGAAAAATGACTTGTAAAACTTCAAAAATGCCTTTTACTTGCATTTCGGGTTTTTAGATCCTCGTTGCAATTGAAAAATGACTTGTAAAACTTCAAAAATGCCTTTTACTTGCATTTCGGGTTTTTAAAGCCATATGACAATTTTGCTTTTTGTCAAAAATGAAGACTTCAAACAAATTCGGGTTTTTAAGTCACTTAAGCAATTTCGGAACTTTTGGAAGTTTTAGCAATTTTGCTTTTTGCAATTTCGGGATTTTTGGAAGTTTTAGCAATTTGCTCTTAAGCCAAAATTTTCCTACAACTTAAAATTAAAACAAAAAGTAATTGCAATAGGAGCAAAAAGTTCCTACAACTTAAAATTAAAACAAAAAGTAACTTGCAATAGGAGCAAAAAGTTCCTACAACTTAAAATTAAAACAAAAAGTAACTGCAATAGGAGCAAAAAGTTCCTACAACTTAAAATTAAAACAAAAAGTAACTGCAATAGGAGCAAAAAGTTCCTACAACTTAAAATTAAAACAAAAAGTAATTGCAATAGGAAACCAAAACCCCTACTTGCAGTGATGCCCCAAAAACCCGAAATTGACCAAAAACACACTAAAAATGACTCAGAATTTCACGAAAACGGACGAGGGTGAGTAAAAAGTGCTAACCCAAAGGACTATAGACCTAAAATTGAAATTTTCTAACCTTTGCACCTCGTAAAATGTGCCTTAGAAGAGAAAATCTTCAAATTTTATCAAAATTTTAATAGGTTATCCCAATTTTTAGCAAGTCAAAAATTAGGGACAACAGCTGGCTCCGACTGGGGAACTGCCTTTAGTCGTGAAAACAAGCAAAGGTAGTAGAATCCAGAATCTCGAAGTGCCTTAGGATCCATTGGGTTACGGAGTCAAGCAACAAAGATACAAAATGACAGGAAGGATGACACGACTGACACAAAGCAAGCCTAAGGAAACATGACACAAAAATTGTGCAAATGCACTTATTGAAAATATAAAAACCTACCTAATTGAAACTAGCCAAAAATGGAAGCTTCTCAAACAAAACCATTAACTGGTTCTACGAAATAGCTGCCCTTCTGCAACAATTTACAGTATCTTGCATGGTCACAAGCAACTTTGTATAGATGAAGCACGAACAAAGGTATTAGAACTTGATGCAACACTCCTTGGAAAAGATGAACAAATTCACTTTTCTCTTGAAATGAATCATATGTACTGCTGCTTTGAAATAGATTTTTGAAACCAAACTTCTCTTGTTCAGTTGCAACTGCTTCTTTGACTTCTTTTTGAAATATATTTTCATGTTCAGGTACAAGTGAAACCTCTGATTTCTCACTGGTTTCCAACCAAGCAAGATGTCTTATGGGGCATCCCCTTAATTGAACAAAAATTGAATTCTTCTTGTTGGTTCTATCTTTACTAGCTGCTTTTTCAACCACATCCTCATGCTGAGAGGAATGAATTTCCTCATGCAATCCAAGTGAAAACATGGCTGCTTTTCTTCCTTCATTATGCTGTTCATAAATTTTAGAATTAGGAGAGTTGTCATCAAGACTTAAGCAAAACTCTTCTATGATGTTTATAAAGTGATCTTCAAGTTTTGGGGTAGATCTCTTATGCATAACATGTTCTATTTCAACCTTAAAAGAACTTTCTTGACAACCTGAATAAATATCAAAATCTCCAACTTGGAAAGTAGACTCTTGATTTTCATCTTTCTCAAGTTGCTCTTGATCTTCCAATTTATGGGATACTGGTTTGGTATCAAAGCTTGAACAAAAAGATTCCATCTCATCCCAAAACATATCCTCTTCAATAGCTTCTTTGCTCTTTTGAATAGGAGAGCTGAACTTTGCTTCATGACAACTTTCATCAAAGTCTCCAAACTCCAAAATAGAATTATCTTTATGTTCCAAAACTGTTGTTGATGCTGCTTTGAGTAGGTTTTCTTCATCTTTCTCCACAAAAGAGGGCAATTCATCAAACCAAACTACAGGAACCTCATTTTTATCTTCATAAACTATCTTTTCACATCCCATGATGTGATTGTCCTCCCTCATCAACACCTTTGAAAGATGGTCTTCAACCTCTTGTGTATTCTTCATGGTCTCCGATATGGTCTTTTCTTTTTGTTCAACAACTTTCTGGAACTGCATAAACCAGATTTGAGAGTCGCCAGCTATGTCCGCTTCCTTCTCTTGGAAGAGACCAGCAAGATCACTTTGTTCAAAATTAGAATCCTCTAGTGCTGAAATTGTTGGTGGTGCCTCGAGAGTAAGCCTTTCTGGTGTTAAAGATAATTTTCCTTGACTTTCATCAGCAAAATTATGAGCAACAGGTAGATATGGTCTTCTTGGAACGTCTTCTTCATAAGGGGAAGAGAATACACCTTGAGCTAGCTGCCTTTTAAGAGCAAGCAACTCATTTTCCAACTTTTGCACCATGGGATTCGTCCTTGTGCTGGAAGAAAATGAGTCCAAAGAAGAAGAACCACTTGGTTCTATACTTATCTGCCCAGCAAGAATGAGATCGTGTTCAATTTCTGCCGCTAGGGTTTGCGCAATTGTAAGAGTAGCTGGAGCTGCTCTTCTCAATAGGAAACCAACCTCAGGTACTTGAGCATTTACAAAGAAACATTTCAAATTCTCAGCTGTAGGTTGAGCAACAGTTGGAATTCTTCGTGTCAACTTATTCAAGTGAGCAATGAACTCGCGCATAGGCACGTGAGATTCCTTCTTCAACTGGGTGAGTTGAGCCAACAAAGCATGGGCGTCTTCAGGAGGCTTGAACCTTTCTTCAAACTTGGCTATGAGAGTTGTCCAGTTTGTGATGGTATGTGGTGCCAAATGATAAAACCAATCTGCAGCAACACCTTGGAGAGTCTCCACAAACAGCCTTACAGATACATCTTCGTATTCAACACCATGAACTCCACAAGCACTGTAGAAAGCAGCAACGTGCTCATCAGGATGTTGTTGTCCATCACCAAAGAACTTGGGAAAGTTCTTCCGTGAGCCTTCAGGAAGAGCATGTAGGGGTAAAGCTAAATTCAATGGACCAAAAGCATTTCCCCAAGGACCTTGAGCAGCCATCTACATGTCCTTGGTAAAAGCTTGAAAAACTTGATAAATTACAATGAATAGGATACCAGTATACTTCAAAAGAAAGCGTGAGGCTTTCGAATGTGTATCGTATCCCCAGCGGAGTCGCCAAAAATTGTTGGTTGAAAATTTTGTATACCTTGAGGATATGCAAAATTGTGGTTTCAACCAAAGTGTGTGAGATAAACTCTCCTATTTAAGGGAAGGCTCCCCCTTTTCTGTCTATTTTAACAATTCAGAAATACACTCTAATTATAAATCTATTCTAAATCTGGGTGAAACTCTGTCTTTTTCTCTTTTTCCAGAAAAGACACTTATTCTTTTCTCTTGTTTCAGAAAAGAATCACAGCTGAAAATATAAATGATTTATGAAGTAAACAAATAAAGAAGCAAAGTTCCCATAAAAGCACAAAGTCCTCCGTTGCTCCTCCGGGACGGGAAAACAAATTGAAAGCACAAAGTCTTTGACAATTTACTCTCCTATCAACCTTTTTAGATGATTTTCTGGTAACCAAGTACAGTATGTAGCAGCTCAAAATAGAAAATAAAAGCAACACAAAGTCTGCAAGTTACCCCCTTTGTTTGAGCATTCTATAATAGCTTCAAACGTGACAAACGACTCAAAGTTTGCAGTATCAAATCTGAAAACCATTCTAAAACTCCAAACGCAATAAGCAGCTCAAAGTCTGCAGAATTGAGCTTGAATCCCTCTTGTATAACACCACAAAACTCACAATCAATTCCAAATAATGTCGTCACATCACAATCTGTACCAACACAAAGTTTGGAAGCAATTTGTTTTCTTTATTGATTGCAATCTGATTTACATCTGAACTCAAAGTCTTAGAATGCATACACAAATTGGCAGAATTTTGTTGCATTGCCAAAAGATAAAAAAAATTACAATAGACCCTCTCAAGTTGTAATGTCCCCTATCTGTCGAAAGCACTTAAACCCGAATCTTGCATTCAAAGTTTTTCTCAAAGAGACATTAGAATGTTAGAGATCAATAAATTTCAGTGATGATATCCTTTAAGACCCGAGATGATATAAATATTTCATTCTTGTTAAAGGAGTATTTATTTCCTCCTGGTCACTCATTATGAATAATTCCTTTGTAATATATTTCATGAGTACATTAAATGTTAACATCTCTCAAGATCTCATAGGTGGATTCTATTATACCATTTAATATCATAGTGAATAAACAGAGTCATTATTTATAAGGCTCAATAATTGTTGCAAGCATCATTATTGGATAATCGCAAATTATATATATATATATATATATATTCAATATGTATTAATTTCCAACTATCACTAAATTCTTAATTCATTTACCAAGCATTTATTTAATTGCATTTGATTGACTTTCATTAACATGTATAATATTACCATTTCAAAATAATATTGTTAATAATTCATATGCATAAATATAAGCTACTAATTGATCCACATCTTGATTTCGTAATGTATTAACTGATTATTATTTTATTTCATAAAATACTTATTATGCCCCTTATCTACAACCTTATATATTCACTACACTAATCAGTCATATTCAGAAATACTTACCTTGTTTGTTGTTGTCTGCCCGTATTACTTCTCCAAGATATCACAGGTCTTACTTACTGCCCTGCGTCAAATTAAAGATGTTGCTGGCAGTATATATACTTTATCTTCCCATCGATAGCTAGAAGACTTCTAGTGCCAGCGATTTAATATGTTCTTCCAGCCGCTGATGACCCTTTTGGTTTCTCTCCCCTACGATTGAAGATTTTGTTCTCTTCTATTCCCGTCTGTTCTTCTGCGTGCAAATTTATTTCTCCATTATTCGTTATCCTCCCCTCTTATTTCGATTCTTATTTTCCTTATATCTATATATATGATATCACTTTATTTTGGAAGAGTCATAACCTTCCAATACCACCGCTGACTTTTATGATTTAGTTTTAATTTAAATATATTCCTTTCTTTAATCACGTCTCTTCATTAGGTAATGCTGCCTTCTATTTCCGAGTTTTGTCTTATAAAAATATATATTATTATTTTATATATTATATATATATATTATTTTGATATGATATTTTGTAAATATTTATATTGTTATATATTTGATAATTTTTATTATTATTTCTTCTTATAATTTCAATGTGAACTTGTATATTATATTTGGTGCATTGTATGGTATTGATAATTGTCAGATTTATTATTAATATTATATTTATAATTATAATATTATCAAATTATATTTAAATCGTAATTACTCGTGTTTGGATTTTGATAATTATTTGTATGTTATTATTTATGTCTTTAGATGCTTTATAGCTTAGTGTTACAATTTCGGGGGACATGACACAAGTATTTATAGGAGAGAGGTCTGGAGAAAAAGGTGGGAGGATCTCAACAAACTTGAGAAAATCTCTCAATCGATAACTAATTGCAATTGACTTATTCAAAATTACAATCTTATTGTAATTTGATTACATGTAATTACATTTTACAAAAATGCAAGTGAAAGAAACACTTGCAATTACAATTTTTTGCTTTCACATGTAACTTGTCAAAACAAAATACATAAAACATAATAGAAGCAAATTATATGTCATCCTCTATCGATGAAGTCATCATGTTTGCTACAAACTACTCTTTAATCAACTGTCTTTTCCTTTTCACAATTCTAAGATGTCTTGATTCACTGTCCTATCTCAATAGACCTGTATAGGACTGCATCTCCATGTTACTAATTTCCATAGGTAAAAAGATCTTTTGATGAAGAATATCCTTTTTAAAGATTTCTTGGAAATATCATCATTTTCTCTTGGCATGAATGTCCTTCAGCTTGTTCAATTATTCTTCACTCTTCATAGATCTCTGTCTAGCTTTCTTTTGTTATCCTTGCACATATCTGTGATCTATCTTTTACTTCTAAGACTCCTGAAAATCTGCACTTTAGGACTGCTGCTGCTGCTTCTCTTCACGAATCAATTCCTTCTGCATTTTGACATTCAAGAGCTTTGTAGCCACTATAGAGAGCATCCATAACTAATGTAGATGTAACTCCCTTTTTATTGAAAAAGCACTTTACAACCTGTTTAAGAATGACATCTGTTTGCTTTCTTGACATACAGTGCTGCTCATCCTCATTAACCGCTAATCAAAAACTATCAAAACTTGACCATTTTGTTGAGTCTTCTCTCAGTTTTCCAATCTTTTCCCACTTCTTATCAACAAGCCATTTGAAATTCGGGTTTTTGAAGAGACATAGCAAATGAATACCAACTTGTAAAGAATAATTTCTTGATTGCAAGTAGGGGGAAATAGGAAACCATTGCAAGTTTATTTCTTTGTGTTAACTTGTAGTTACATTTTAGACAAAAATGCCCTACTTGCAATTGATTGGAAAAATCCCGATTTGCTTTCTAGGGCATTTTTATTCTTTTCTTCTTTTCTAGAAAATGGTAATGAGATGGAATGAAATGTGAATGGAATGAACGAAAGGAGAATGAAAATGTATGACGGATGAAATGAAGGGCAGAAATGGAGGAAAAACATCATTTTTATTAAAATGAAGAAAATGCATTTCCACTAATGAAAAAGCATTTTAATACAAGACGTTTTCAATAGATATGGCGAATGAAGGACGTGTTTATCATGAAATGAATGACATTTCAAATAGAATGAGAGGCATATGAATGAAAAGTGAATGGGAAGGCGAATGAAAGAAGAGAAAAATGTTTTTATGAATGAAGGGCGTATGAAGTGGAAAAACGCGTTTTCAGCCATATATTTTTAATATGCAATCTCAATCTCCATAGAAAGGCAACCCAAGAACAAAAGATTTAAAGCAACAAAAACAGAAAAATAAAAAGCGCCTTGAACAAACTCAAATCTGCAAAAATGTGGCAATGGTAGAGCAAAAATGGGGAATTTAATAAAGTTGCAGACCTTGCCAAGTGTTCTTCATGCCAAAATCTCTTCAATCGGGGTACATATGAGCAAGATCAAGCTACAAAATTCACAAAAACACTTGCAAAACTCATTTCGGGTTTTTAGATGCTCATTGCAAGTGAAAAATAACTTGTAAAACTTCAAAAATGCCTTTTACTTGCATTTCGGGTTTTTAGAGACTCATTGCAATTTTACATTTTGTCAAATAGAAGAAATCGGACCTTTTAGCTCATTTGACAATTTCATTTTAATAAAAATAGGTATTTTTAGACAACTTAAGCAAAATCGGAACTTTTGGAAGTTTTAGCAATTTCAAAACTTTTGGAAGTTTTAGCAATTTTGGAACTTTTGGAAGTTTTAGCAATTTTGCACAGTTTTTTTGGAGCAATTTTCGGGATTTTTTGGACATTTTAGCAATTTTCGGGATTTTTTGGACATTTAGCAATTTTCGGGATTTTTTGGACATTCAGCAATTTTCGGGATTTTTTGGACATTCTTTTCGGGATTTTTTGGACATTTAGCAATTTCGGAACTTTTGGAAGTTTTAGCTTTTGCTCTTAGGCTTAAATTTCCCTATTCTGCTGAGTTGCCTAAAAAACCCGAAATTGACCAAAAACACACTAAAAATGACTCAGAATTTCACGAAAACGGACAAGAGTGAGTGAAAAATGTTAGCCAAAAGGACTATAGACCCAAAACTGAAATTTTCTAACCTTTGCACCTCGTAAAACGTGCCTTAGAAGAGAAAATCTTCAAATTCTATCAAAATTTTGATAGGTTATCCCAATTTTTAACAAGTTAAAAATGAGGGACAACAATGCTAACAAAATATATATGTATGCTTGGCAATGTTGTTTCATATGGTGTATGCAGGTTTCAATCAAGGACCCCACCAACAAGTTATCCATCCGAGGTGAAAACCCTAACTCTAGTGGGGAATTTGTGTTCATTAGAAGAATTTTAGGGCAAATTGGGAGAGGGGACATTACAAAATGGCTGGTAAAGCAAGGAACAACATCGTTAATTTTGAAATTTTTATCCGATTACCTCCAAAGGTCCTCCCTCCCATTCTCAATTAACTTCATCAATCCTTGTTGAGGATCCCAAGCATGAGGACCCAACCAAGAACGATCTCCAACATGCCTAGAAAGGTGCACAACATAACTTTAAGTGCCATCCAAATCAACATGCACATCATGGAAATTTGTGACTTATTTAGTAATTCCTTGTAGCTCATCCATGAAAGCACCAACAACTCAAATGCAAGGAGCAATTGTTGTCGTGAAGCCCATTCCCAAAAAAATATTAGTATAATATTTAACATCACTGAATCCAAAGGATGGATTGTCAAACATGTAGATGTCATGTTTAAATCCTTCTTTCTCCAAAGCTACATAAGTAAAAAGCTTTAAACCACCTTTCCTTGCTGATGTTCTGAAATTTCTAGCAAGCTCTAGAACATTGTTTGGAAACTTTTCAAAACTTGAAATGTTAAAGTCTCGATAAATCAATACATCCCATGGATATACTGCATCTCCTAGTGTCATAACACCCCCAATGCAATCTTCATTTGTCTCCTCCTTTGCACATTTCATATCTGGTGGTCTCCCAGGAGGGTAACCAACGATCTCATAATGCGAACCTAAATCAAAACCAAGCTGAAAACCACACTTGAACTCAAGTTCTGAATCTTCTCCCGGGTCCCATACTTTGTGCTCATCACCAACCATAATGTTAGTGAAATTAGAAAGTGTTTCGTCCACTATCACAAAGAGTGGATTATCAAAAGTGGACTTTGCATCCCACACGAAAAGAGGACTATTGGTAAACCGAAAAGAAATACTATTTTCTTGATCCAACCGAATGTCTTGTTCCAACTCTGCTCTTGCCAACTTGGAAGTTTTCTCTAAATCAAAATCAACATAGAGCCTATCAAACTCATCTATTACTTGCTTGATTTCCCTAACATTTTCCTTACTTTTTGCTCTTTAAATTGTTTTGCTATAGCTAGCTGGATTTTTGCTTCTTGAAGAGCCATTTGAGTACTCTCCAAAGAATCTTTAGTAGATTTAAGCTCAAAGGTGAACTGATCTACTTCTTGCTCTTTTCCTTTCAATGGAACAAGATTTTTTCTGCAATTTTGATGGTATAATCCCTATCTGAAAGTAAGCTCAAAAAATCTGATTTCAAAGTTCTAAAGGTTTCTTTGACTACCTGTAAGTTTGCAAGAGAGGACCCTCCTTCCATACCTTTTTGTCTCCTCTCCATTTGGGCCTTCCAAAAGAGATCTTCAATGAGCTTGTGTGTGTGGTCAAAACGTGTTAGGGCTGCAACAATCATATCTTCTATAACTTTCATTTGTTTCTTCAAATCACATGACTCATTGGGCTAATGATCACCCTCAACTTCTTACAATAAATTTTCTAATTTGTCTTCGATAACATACCTCTCAATATCAACCACCTTTATCGCATTCTCTTTGCATAATTCATGTTTTGAAGTTGGAACAACACTATGTTCAAAAGGAATTTCATCCACTGTTGTAACACCCTTTTCATCCATTTGTTCCTCATTAACAAAAAAAGGTTTCAGCTTCATCTCACATTGTTTGAAAACGCTATAAACCTAATTATATACAGCTGTAGGAGTAACCTGATCTTGTCTCAAAACAACCAATAACATAGATAAGATGGGTTGGAAGATGGCATCACTTTCATTAATAATCAATGCCATAATGATTCTCAAGCAAGCAGGAATAGTTTCTTCATGATCCTCACTGATAGAAGCTAGGAAATGTTGATACATTTGAAGAATAAGATCATCACAAGCTAAATCAATCATGAGAACACATGATCTAACCTTTACCATCAATTCCAAAATTTTAACTCTCTTACCAAAAGGACTTCTGATATCATCCAACCCATGAAAGCTTTCAATAATCAATTGTAGTATCTCCCTCATTTTGTCATCATTGTAGGGAACTTCAGGAGTTGTGATCCTTATAATTTCACTAAGGCAATAAGTAACAACAAGTTTTACCTCATTATCTTTGTGTCTTAATGACTTTTTCTCACCTACGGAAGTCACTGCAGGAATCATGGCTACTTGAATTAATTGAGAAGGTGACTGATCCACCATATGCAAATAGTTCTCTACTTCCTCCAAAGTGCTGATAAGAACATCTTTTGACTGAGATAAGTGTCCAAGTTTATCTCCTGCAATAAGAAGTTTTTTGCCCAACTCCTTTTCACTTGATGATGTCATGATTCACAACCTAACAAGCTAGCAGAAAATTCTGTGCTCTAATACCACCATAATACCCCAGGCTAAAATATCATGCAATTTTTTTCAATTGATGGATATTTGTTTTTCTTTATACATTCATCGTAAAGTTTTCTTCCAAAATTCACAAACACTTGAAGATAACATTTAGAATAATATTCAAAGATAACATACTCTGAAAACCAAAATCTTCTACAATTTTTGTTTCTTAATAAATAGTGCAGACGTTAGCTGCAGCCTTACATAGAACTCTAATTTTTTGATTTCCAGAAATCTGGAATATAGTGGCTGACCTGTTATATTGAAGGGCCCATAAAGGGGGAGGCACTTTTCAAGGCCCATAGCCAAATACACCCACGTTCCCTCTCATTGTAGTGCTTGATTGGAGCATAAGTGATGGCTTAATAAGGAGAAGCTGCGGCTAACAAAGGTGAAGCTATAGTTTGAGTGGCAACAAATTTAATAAGGTAGTCTATGTGAAAATTGAATCTTCCACACCACCTCAAGGATGGCCACGTCAACCCTTTGAAATGTCTTAGGCCTTGTGAATATGCGGTAGCCTCTAAATAAGTTTTGGCCAATATAAAAAACTCTCCCTAAAGACTCTTTGACTTGTGGTTTATTTCATAAATTTAGCACCTTATAATTTGTAATGTCCCCTTCTCAGTAGTGATCATTGCAGTTGGCCTTTAGCCTATTTTGGAGACCCGTAGGCTAGTCGGGAGCAGTAATTAGGGTTTCCTATCTTCTAGGAGGACGTTTTGGCAGTTTTGGAGGCTTGCATGTTGGAGTTTTACAGTTTTGATTCTGTATTCCTTCTGGGTTTTTAGAGAGCTTCACAGTGGTGTGACATACAACTGAAACAAAGGACTTTTCTGGACTTACTATTTTAAATAAGTTGCGAAGGCTGCTCAAAATATGGTTAAAATGCATCTGGACACACTATTTTTAGCAGTATGCTATTTTTAGTAGGTTTTCAGTATACCAGTTTTGAGGCTATTTCAAGCAAGTCAGTTTGGGTAGTTTTGGTCTTTAGCACTTTTGAGCTATTTTTGGCAGGACAAAGCTTGTGTTGGGTGCTTCACTTGTGGAGGTAAAATATTTTAATATTTTGGTGAAATTTTGGCCAAGGCTTGGAGGACGAATGATTTGAAGAAGTAATTAAGTCATATTTTAATATATTTCATTTGGATGCCTAGTCTGGAGGAGATAATAACATTTTATAATGTATTTTGCATTTGATAAAATGGGACGCCAAAGCTTATGTTTTATTTGCAATTTAAATAAAGTCATCTCACCCTTATGTTTGGACGCCAAGTCAAGGAGATGCTGGAGATTAAATGAAATTCAAATGCATATTGCAAATTATTGAAGATGAAATTGAATGTCATGTTGGGCGCTCAAATGAGAGGGAAATGAATTTGAATTTGAGGAGAACTTATAAATAAGAGTGTTGGCTTCATTCTTTTCATCCATGAAGAAAATACGATGAAGTGCTGCCGAAATGGTGATTGAATTGCTTTGAGGAATGCATACCTCCTAACTACTCTTGGTTTCTTGCTTGAAAGATAACAACTAGCTGAGATAGAGAGACTATTCTTTACATTGAAGAATAGATTGAGCATTATGGAGAAGTTTTGTATTGATGTCTTCTGATGTTTGGTGTGTTTTTATAGTTTACAGGTTGTTGGTTTTGGGTGTGGCTGAAGGTTGTTTTTGCTCATATCTCCTTAAGTGAATTTTTTGGTGGTTCTAGGCAGTGGTTCATTCTTTTCCTATGGCCTAGGCGTCCCTTCTTGCTGGTTTCCAGATTTTATGTTACACCCCGATTGTATAGCTACTAAGATATTAGTACTGCGTAGGGAATAAGTGTTTGTAAAAGACAATTCTGTGAATGAATAAGATATGTTGCACCTTGTTATAAATATGAGTATTGTACATTAATGATTGTCTCATTTTATGTTGTTTCAGTTGATGTTGTTCATGGTGAAAATATGCATTATGAGGTTAATGAATCATGTTGATATATCTTGTGAAGTTTATATATACTGCTATTGTTGTGAGCATTTGATTGCCGTGAGTATATGACGGTGGATGCAAGTATGTGAACCATTCCTCTAGGCGGAGGGGAAATATCACTTGGGAGAGGGGCTTGATCGTTTAACTAGTAATGTTAACTATTTGAGCATACACACACATCATTATGGATTTGGAGGAACCGAGTCAGATAAGTTGGTCTTGATAAGTTATCCATAGGCTTTAGGAGTTTGGTTTAATTCCTTGTGCTTTGTGAGTGATGATTGTTTATTTATTAGACTTACTATACTATGATCCTTGTATGGAAAATGTGAGTGATATATGTTTATAGGTTGAGTGGGTATGTATACACATGTATACATTATGTACACGTATCCATATGTATAAACATATCGATACAGACGTATGATGGGCAAACGGATATGCTCATATGTATGTGTCGACATGGTATACATATACATACGTATACATAGAGGTATGTACGGTTATACACATGTATATACATACACACGCTACCTATTAATTGTGGATATAAATAATATTGAGATATTATTGCCTGGTAATTTACATGTATATGTATGTGTATATGCATATATCGATGGAGTATTGTTATTAAACGATATATACATAGACACATAAATATATATTATACAGTGGGATAAATATATGTATATATATTATAGTAAGATAATATATACATATATATATATATTAATAATTACTTAATATGTATACATATATAATATATAATATATATAAATATATAGTTTAAATGTTTTAAAACTCTAAAGTGAAAAATTAAAAGATTTAAATTTTTTTTTACTTGGAGTAAATATTTAAGAATGAAATTATAGAGAAATAAATTAAATCTCTTAAACTATAGAGAATCGAGCCTTTTCATTTGAAAAGAGTTCAAAACATAAAACTATAGAGAAATCGAAATATTTAAGGTAAATAGTTAAAAAGGCAAATTTTTTCTGAAGAAAGTTTTTTCCTGTGAAATGGCGTTTGAAGAAAATGTAGAAATGTTGGAAGAAATCTTCAAATGAAGATGGAAAAGAGGGCGATGCAGCCTGCAATGTATGAGGTGTTGTAAGATTTTCCTTGACCGATTCACTAAAATGGTGAATCATTTCTTCATAGGCGCCATAACTGGTGACTTCCTGTAGGTGGCATTTTTCTCTTTCTGAGTTGATTTATTCTTGATTTGCTGGCTCAAATGAAGTCGAATTGTAATGTCCCCTTCCTAGGCAGTGCAGTTATGTCTGAGGTTAGCCTATCATTCAGATCCTCGTAGGCTGGCATAAGTGTTTAGAGGATCACTTGAGGCAGTTATCCAGCATTTGGGGAACACCACTCCAGCAGTTGATTCAGGTTTGGGCTTTTGCGGACACTTACAGAGTGATTTAGAGGTACTAACTATTTATAGTAAGTCAGGCAGGCAGGAGTTGCTATTTTTGGCAGGGCACCTGATTCAGCTGGTCAGCTCAGTATCGACCCGGTTTGATGATTTGTTGAGTAAACATGGATTATTAGAAGCATTTAATAATAATTAAAGAAATTATTAATTTTACTTTATAATATAAAGTCATTTTAATGAAATATTAAAGTTATTATTAAAATGGCAAATTATAAAGTATTTTTAATACTTTATAATGAAGGGAAAAATTTAATATTTAATGAGTTTAATATTCATTAAATAAAAGGACGCCATTTATTAAATATTGGCCAAGTATTGCAAAAAGGGCGAATTATTTATTATTAAATGTAATTGAGCTGATTTTTGAGAAGGGTTGACTTTTTGAGAGAGGTTATATATTTCCTCAAGGCAAATCGAACTCATTATGTTGATTATTCTAATTTGCCATTATTTTCTCTCGGAGAGCATTGGGGTTTGAGAAACTAGGGTTTCTGCAGATCATCAGGTTTTGAAGAACGTTCCCTCTTTAGAATCAGGCATACTGAGACTGTGTAATACCAGTTGAAGCTTGTCAACAGGGTGACTTCATCCAGAGGTTGCATTTGTGATTACAAAGATAGTTTCAGAAGGGCTTGAGAAGAGTTTATCTACCAGACATCAGGGGTGACTTGACTGCAGATCATTGCCAGTTGTTTGATTTTCCATATTTCTCAGCTGTACTTATTTGCTGCTGAAGTTGTACTGTACCATCAGATTGGTGTGTGAAGAAAGAAAGAGAAACGCCTTGGTTCTTGGGTCTTTGTCTTCTCCAGACTTGGTGCCTATCTATCCAGTGGTGTTTGGCATTATTTCGATTGAGGAAAAAGGAATGCATTTTCATGTATTTTGACCTTCTTTAATCTGTGCGCCTAGCTGCAATAAAATCAGGTTCTTTTAATTGATTTTCAGCTGCCTTTTAATTTGCATGTATTACCTGTCACATTGTAATGATTGGATTTGAATAAGGATAGTATTCCCAGAGCAAAAGACTTAGATTTATTGTTGTTCTGGGATTTTACCAATTTTATTGTCTTTATTTTCAAAATCGCACTCTCTCTTATTTATTCAAAAACCCTCAAAAAATAAAAAAACTACAAAACAAAACAAAAACACATTTTCAGTCAGAGGATTTGGGTTGAGAGACACCTGGTCTCTTACATGAATCACTTCCATTTTTGATGAATAAGGGCTTAGAAACCCGCCATGTCTCACTTTGAATGTTTTTGGGCATTGTGCTGTCATTCTACATGCCTTCATAAGTGGAAATCGTTGCATTTCGGGCCCTATATACAAACGCCATTGCATTCTATATTCTAATCACTTGTGCAATTTGAGTTTAGTATTTTCTTTGAGCTTTCATTTCCATTTCGTTGTATTGCTTGGATACTCTTTATTGCTGAGTAGAAAAATATAGTGATTTTACTAGCAATTGCCATAAATAGTGAAAATCCCAATTTAAGCTGAGAGTGAAGTCATTGTGAGTTTATGGTTGAGTAAGAAATTAGTGGTGGATTCATTATTGAGAGAAGATTCTTAGGAAGTTCGTCATAGAGTGAGAAACTATCGTTGAGAAGCCAATTTTAGTAAGAAGTCTCTGTTATTCTGGAGGCTTGTTTGAAAGAGGGACTGGAAGAATAATTTTGGAAGGAGAAGCTTTAAATCAGGCATGGAACTTCTTTATCTTGTAACTTTAATTTGAGTGCTAGTTTCTTTTATCTTGTGTTTGATTGTTTTCCATAGTTTCAAAAAGATAGAACTATTACGATGAACATTTACAAGTAATGCATAATAGGGAATTTATGTAAGGGAATCATTGAAAAAGGGAATGGGTAAAAAGGGGATATATGTGAAATGAACTTAAGGAATAGTTTATTTATTTTGCATAAGAGGGAAAATATTTGGAAAAGATAAAGGGAAGGATTTAAATGCATTTGGAATGAATATTGCATTTTGTGTATGATCTCCGTATATGGAGAATACGTTGAAGTATTTATTATCTACTAGGATCGAAATGAAGATAGAACTAGTATGGTCTTAAGCTTAAGTTATTAGGTTAATTGTGACAAGCTAAACACTCCTAGGATAAATATTTCCTAATTAGGAGATAGATTACAAGACACTTGTAGACTGTTTCATTTCTAGTAGATAGTTTGATGTAGGAAGTCTGGGGTGATTCTATACCCATTGAAGGACATAGCCTACGCATAGAGTAAGATAGCCCCAAGTCAAATCAGCCCTGAGTAGTGTAGGTGATAGATGACTTACTCAATCGTTTATTGAATTAGAATACTATGGCCATAGTAATGTCATGTACTTACATCCTCTTAGATCGGGCGATGATTACATTGTCAGTTCACCGTGATCCAATAAATACATACTAGTTTGAGATTGTAGGATTTACAAGAATCTAGTTATGTAGGACACACCACTATGCTCAGTTGGTTAATAGAATCAGTTACTCAACCAATCCTTTCAACGAAGGGAGGGCCATTCATTGTGTTTCATTTCTAGTAGATAGTTTGATGTAGGAAGTCTGGGGTGATTCTATACCCATTGAAGGACATAGCCTATGCGTAGAGTAAGATAGCCCCAAGTCAAATCAGCCTTGAGTAGTGTAGGTGATAGATGACTTACTCAATGGTTTATTGAACTAGAATACTATGGCCATAGTAATGTAATGTACCTACATCCTCTTAGATCGGGCGATGATTATATTGTCAGTTCACCGTGATCCAATAAATACATACTAGTTTGAGATTGTAGGATTTACAAGAATCTAGTTATGTAGGACACACCACTATGCTCAGTTGGTTAATAGAATCAGTTACTCAACCAATCCTTTCAACGAAGGGAGGGCCATTCATTGAAAAATGAATGTGCGGGGGACAGCATTATAAGTCCGTGGTTGGCAGAAAAACACTCTCAGTGATGTTTCTCCTCCACAACAGACATCTGGAGAACCAAGATTTGAAAGGGAAGAACCAAGATTTGAAAGGCAAGATCCTGGACCATCTTACTACTATTTGTGCAAAAGCTGTTTAAGCTGTATGTATTTCTATGCTTTCGTACTCTGTTATTTACTTTCAAAAGGAAAAAGTTATTTTATTATGAAAGGCGTTGAATTGTATTTATATCATAGTTTACATAATCGCCGATTAATCTCCGAGTGGACGATTAATCGCCAGATTTCAGGCAAAACGATTATTTTCTGCCTTTACTCGCCAAATGCTACAGTGCTTTCGTTTCATGCGTTTTTTTCTGCGTTTCTTCTACTTTAACCCTCGATTTTACCTTCGTTTTTGGCGTGATTTGAAGCTTCTATTTCCGCGCACTGGTTGCTATGGGCATCGCGATTTGCAGCAACGCACCTGTTTTTCTCACGTTTTGGAAGAGTCTCTTCATCAAACCCTCAAATTTGCATATGACACTCTAAATTTTCAGACACCCACGAATTTCCACTGTGTCCTTGCGCGATTGTGACTGCAATCGGCATCACAAATTGCAAGAATAGCTCGCGGCATCGCATGAGTTACATGATATAAGTTTAAAATTTTTATAAAGTCTATAAATTATAAAATTTCTAATACTATATAAAATTTGTATAGTTTAAATATATTATAGATATATTTATTATTATGTATTCTATTTTAAATTTATATATTATAAAATCTTAAAATATTATAAATATTTTATAATATTATATTATAAAATATTTTAATATATATACTATACAATCATAGATTATATTTATTATTATATATTATATTTTATACATTATAGAACTTTAAAATATTATAAATATTTTGTATATTATTAAAATTTTAAATATTATAAAATATTTTAATATATAGTATATATAGTATATACTATAAGTATAGATTATCATTATGAAATATGAATATATTGATATATATAAGAATAAAAATATAGTTAGTTTATTATATATTAAGTTATATATTATATTTTAATACCTTTTAAGTTGCCGAGTATTGCCGAGTATTTGCCGAGTATTTTCCGAGTATTTGCCGAGTCAAAAATTTTGGGCTTGCCGAGTACTCTCCGAATCCGAGTATGTAAACTATGATTTATATGATGTATTTTCAATTGAAAAGAAAAGAAATTTTTTGTTATTGTGTTTATTACTCGCTTACTTTCGATTAAAAGTTGTAAAATTAAGGAATTTTTATTTCACATACGGGATAGGTTGTTAAAT
This sequence comes from Sequoia sempervirens, assembly GCA_007258455.2. Classification (NCBI taxonomy): domain Eukaryota; kingdom Viridiplantae; phylum Streptophyta; class Pinopsida; order Cupressales; family Cupressaceae; genus Sequoia; species Sequoia sempervirens. The sequence continues at coordinate 24,782 of VDFB02172596.1, forward strand.
TTTATTTTGAAGAAATGAATTTTATAGTGGTCGCCCTTCTTTCCAGGTCGTACCATGCCTATCATTGCATTGGGATTCGTGATTAATTGATTGTGGGGTGTTTGGTGTAGTTTCAGAGTCTTGCCTTGGTCACCATCTCTCTTAGAGTCCATTGCTTCTTATTTCATGCTATTTGGAGGAGTATTGAGTGAGCTCGGAGCATTTTGGTGCGGTTTCTAGTTGCTGGTCTATGTTTTTCAGTTTGCTGGTTTTTTATATCAGATTGTAGTAGTTGGAGTTCTGGGTGTGCTTTTTATGGTTGCGAGTCTTGTGAAATTTGGAGAGCATATAACATCATTTGCAGCTTCTTGGATAGCAATAACACTTGGCCTCTTGCAAATTATTATTCATATTGTAACGCTGAATCAGTAGTATTGATCAACTTCTTTACTTTTTGCAATTACTATTGTATTCCCACTATTAGAGGAAGAAGGCTAGCCTCGCCGCCTTATTTACTTTCTTGCATAAGCACTTTAATTCCCACCGTTGGTGGAAGAGATAGGCCTTGTCGTCTTTACTTTTCTGTACTTGCATTTCTCATCATGCTGATCGGTTGAGCCATCAATCTACTCTGGTTGAATAAGTGGTTGAATTGCATAATTTGTATTTCTAGCATTTCAGTTTACAAACTAACGATTCTCGGCGCCATATGCTCACACCTCATCCATCATTGGGATCTTGGTGTACATTCTTGGTGTAGGGTTACATTTCAGTGATGGATTTGGTTTTGCTAACGCTGACGGGTGATATTGTTGATGAAACAATTGAAAAATTGTAAGGGGGTTATTTCAGTGGTATTAGAGCCAAGATCCTACCATCCTGTGACCATCAAAGTTTAGTTGTCAAATGTGTGATAGAGAAAACAAATACTTCACCAAAAGTTAGGCAAGAACTCAGTGTTAGTATCCACCAGTTCCAGAGGCAGACACTTTTAGAGGCTATGAGAGAAACCAGTAAAGTAGTTGAAAATATGTCAGAAGGTCCTAGACTTTCAATGAAAGAAAGGGAAGCTAGAGCTGAAAGGAAATTTTATAACATGATAGATATGATGTCACGTTTGCTAGCAAGAATGGATTAGCATGTGGCTCAGAATCAGCCCCAAAATCAACACAACAATGTTGGAGAAAACAGTGGTACCAATGGCAACAATGGGTCAGAGGTCAATGGGAGAGATAGAACTATTGGTCAACATAACTCTTTTCCCTACCTTCACTCAGAGGGAGGAACCACAAGTGGAGAATGGAGTTCCTTTTGCGGATGATGCACGACAAGCTTACATGAAGTATGTCACTTTACCACCTGATCTCAGAGAGCAATGGTCTTTTGATCAATTCATGAAGCAAAGAAGCAGAAGGAATGGCGGAAGAGATGAATACCGTTCTCCTATGGGTCCTAAAACAGATTATCAACAAGCCCTTGGAAAGGTGACTTTGGCCCACTTTGATGGAAGTGATAAATGTACAACAAGATCGTGGGTTCAAAAGCTTGACAACTACCTCTCGCTAAGACCTATGCCTGAAGAAGATGCCATAAAGTTTGCAACCTTGCACTTGGAAGGAGCTGCCCATGAGTGGTGGTACCATGGTTTGGTCACTCTTGGCCACAACCTTATTCAAACATATGAGTTCACCAACAGGATGATTGAGAGATTTGATACTAAGGATCTCGAAGTGAAGTTTCAAGAGCTTGCACAGCTGAAATAGCATGGCTCATTGGATGCATACATTGCAGATTTTCAAAGGCTCTCCGTGATGGTGCCTAACATCGCAAAAAGAAGACTAGTTGTGTTGTTTTCCAAAGGTTTGATGGAACCATTGAAGGGGTGGGTAAAGGCATTTGATCCACCAAGTCTTGATGAGGCTATCAAGAAAGCTAGAAGCATGGAGTTTGCTGCCCCTAGGCCAAAATTTTCGTCCAAGCCCCTTTCTCATAAGAAGGATAAGAAGCACTCCACAAATCTGCACAAGAAGTTTCCACAGAAGATGTTTGAAGAGCTTCAAGAACAGCTAAGGAAAGATGGTGTTTGCTATACTTGTCGCAAGCCTTGGTCAAAGGGTCATAGATGCTATGGAAAGGGCAAAGCACAACATATGGAGGCCTATTTTGATTTTGGATCATAATCTGATTACTCGGAGCAGCAGTCTGATTTTGCAAAAAGTGAGGACGAGAAAGCTCCATAAGAGTCCAAAGATGAGCAAGGAGGTGGAGGCACATTTTCCCAACTTTCGAGTTTTGAAAAGAATGAATCTTTCAAGGTTCGTGGTATGCTGAGGGGGCATCGAATTGTTGCTTTGATTGACACCGGAGCAACAAACAATTTCATTGATGGAGTGGTTGCAAAGAGGACTCAAAACTGAAGAATTTGAAGGTTTCAAAGTCATGGTGGCGGATGGATTTCATATCTCTTGCAATCAAAATGTTTCTAACATGTCTATGCAATTGGGCAACTACGAAGTCAAAGATGACTTCTATGTTGTTAACATCAGAGATACGGATGTTGTTCTTAGCATTCTGTTGGTGTTTAAATTCGCACCTCTGGTATGCGTATTTGAAACAGACAACTATGCATAGATAAACTGCTCTTCAAATTAGGAGGGGAAGCTCCCTCTTGCTGATGGTGTTTGAAAGAAAGTAAACTAAAACTAAGTTGCCTATCTTTTTGATCAGCTTAGAGCACAGGGTTTATTAAACACAAATGCCGCAGTTGAGATTTTCTGATTTAAGAAGTTCAACTACGACTAACTTAAACTAAAGATGTTTCTAACTTCTCAAGTAATAAGCAGAGCAAGAGAAACTAGAAATGAACAAGGTAGATTTTCTGACAAAATACTTCAAAAAACTCTCTCTCAACAAACATCTACACACTTCAATGTGAGTTGAAATCAAGATTACAAAAGTAGAACATAAATAACGGAAATCTGAGATTTTAGACCAAGGCAAAGGAGGCTCATGATTTTATTACTGTCATGTCCCCTTCTCAGTGACATCTCTCGGAGGACAGGATTGGCCTATCACACGACCCTCGTAGGCTGATTGTTTGGATAGAGGGTCACTTCGGAGCTTGGCTCAGCTTCAGTTTGCAGAGATTGATCAGTTGTCTTTCGTTCTGGCTCGATCGGAGACTTTTTGCAGAATTGCTATTTTTAGCAGTTCCTGGCAGGCAGTGTGGGACCACTGCTATTTTTAGCAGTATGGCTTTGGCGGC
>VDFB02172596.1:33912-68201 GCA_007258455.2 Sequoia sempervirens
GATTATTGAGTTTTGAGACTGATCAAAATTGATCTGAGCCTGAGACTTTAGGGTTTCGCGTTCGACTGCCTTGGGGAACGAGCCATCTCCAACGGAAAGCAATTCAGAGAGTGTGCAATATCACTTGATCTATTGCCAGCAGAGGTTTTCTCATTCAGAGTAAACTACAGAGCTTCAGAGAAATTCATATCTTCAGTTATTTGCAGTTGTTTACATCCAGATACCTTCTATTGCTTTTGGCGCATCTTTCAGAGCTTACAGAGGGAGGCCGTACTGTTTTAATTATTGCTGATTGAGTGAGCCGTACTTACCAGGCCGTACTTCCTGTTTTCTGGCCGTACCATTCAGATCTGAGCCGTCTTTGACTTGGAAGAGAAAACGCCTGATTCCTTGACTTCCTACAGTCTCCAGTATTGGCGCATGCTACCTGGGCATCTTCAGAGGTTATCATCAGGAGGGAGGAGTGCATTTATTGAAGCAGCCGTACCATTCTGTACTTCTGCAGCAGCAATACCAGGTTTCTCAAATATTGTAAATTCATTATTTATTTCATTATATGTATCTGGGTATCATTGAAATCAGTAGAAAAGCTTGAATAAAGATACTGGCGCCTATATTCTTTCATTTCCAGAGTTATTTGATTTTCATTGAATTTATTTCAATTTATTGTCAAAATCGTACCTTTCAAGTATTGCTTCAAAAACACAAAAATTTGCAAAAAAAAACCTAAAACGTCAGAAAACCTTCAAAAAACAAATCAGAGACAGTAAAGGGGAAACTGGGGTTTCTACAATTACTCAAACTTCTGGAACAAGACCCACTTCTAACATGCCTGGAACAATAAATTGCAGCTAACGAGGCTTGCAATCTTGCTCTTACACAATAGAAACAACAATCACACTAACTCCTTGTTGGCTAAAGAGGCTCAACAATTAGCTATCACAACACAATTGAACAATACTTGAGTAACAAATAAAAGGCACAATAGGCTTAGCGTTTTGTTCTCACTAGCACGGTTAAAGAAACTAATGAGCAAAGGCTCTTATTTATAGACAAACAGAGGAGTAGGGAACCCTAAAATCTCCTTGCTTTCACAATCTAGGGCTTGCTCAGCAAGCAAGCTTTATTACTAAATCTAGAAAGAAGATAACATCTAAAACCTAAGAAAGCAGAAAAAGCGGGAAACGCCAACTATTACATTTTATCTTCTTTCTCTTCTCAAAGAATGGATAAGAATTATTCCAAGAATAGAAAGAAAGCGGGAAAGAAAGCTTCTAGAAGAAAGCTGCTTTAAAGCTCAATCACATCTGCTAGAAAATTAGAAACTATGTCCCGGTTCGGTGCATCTATGCCTTCAATAGCAAAACACCGCTTTTCTAGAATATCTTCAGCATCTGCAATAGACCTAAGGAAATCTTCGACCTCATTGGCTGCTTTCTCGAACTTTGCTGACATCATCGAGATATGACCTATCCTTCCGCCAACTGGATTGCAACCGCGAACAACATTCTGAAACTGATTCTACACTTCATCAAGCCCGACGTAGGAACCATCTTCAAGACTGTATTGAGAAGGAATCTCTGTGATGAACTCACTGATGAAAAGAAGAGCTTCAATCACCCTTTGTTTGTAGACGATGAATTCTTCGGATATCCTTTCATAGGTTTTAACTTTGAAAACATGACGCTCTCTCCAAGCAAGGATTTGTCTCTTGTGTTCTTTTGAAACTGCTGAACCATAGGCTGTGTCTAAATCAGCAATGATGATCTCATGCCTTGGTCTTACTTCAGCCAGTGTTTGTTCAAACCCTTGAATACCTTGACGTAGCTCATGAGTGTTTTCTCTTAACTGGAACATCTGTGCCAAGATCTCCCTTCCTCTGACAATAAAGCTCTCGATCCACTCCTGAGTTTCTTTCCCACATATGTCCAGCTGTCTCAACTGATGATGATTAGCTAGTGTCTCTAAAATCTGGGGCAGCAACTGGGTTGCTTGTGAAGAAACATGGACAAGATTAGAAATGAAAAGCTTGAGCTGCTGATTTTCAGCCTTGAGGGCTGCCTTGTCTTCTCCATTCTTAAGCACTCTTTCTTGAAGGTTTTCGGACACAACTCTGAAAAGACTCAAATCCGCATGTCTGGTATTTCTACCAAGATTAGCCTTGACCATGATGAAATCATCCATAGTCACCTCATCCCTGTTCTTGTCTTCTGGGGGCAATGCAGTCTCCATGATTATCTCGTTATCAGGATTCCTATCAAAGTGAACTTGCTTCTTTGCTTTCTTCTTAGGAGGTTCCTGATAGATGTTATCGAGATCATCAACACTCACCTGATATGAAGGCCTTCTTCCAACCCTTCCCAAGGAGTTCTCAAGCCAAGACACAGTAGTATCTCTGCTAACTTCCTTAGGAGGTGCAATTGTAACTTCCTCGTCATCTTCAATATCAAGGTCAATGTGAATCGGTGAAGAACCTGTCAAAGGTACAGAAACATGTGTTGAAGGCGGCTCCTCTGCTTCTTTCTGAGGTATGGGCTCGTCAGGAGGAGCTTCTGAATCAACTGTAGGCTGCTCTTGTATGACTATGCCTGAGAAGTCTAACCTTGTTCTTACATTTTTATTTGATCTACTACCTTTGACGCCTTCTTGAGACTGACTTTTGCCCTTCCCTTTTGACTATGCTCTGGAAGAAGAGGGAATTGTCCTTGGCGGCTCTGCTACTAGAATGGAGTTTTTCCTTTTAAGGATTAGGAAAACCTTGCTGTGCTCAAGGACTTGTCTTGTCCTGTCTTCTGAAAGGGACTCTTTATTAGCCCATTGACCTGTGAAAGGGGCTGATCTTCAATTCGCTTCTGAGTATACATCGGGAGAAGCACATCCTCGTCATCATCGATAGCCCTTCTATATCTTCATTTAAATCCTTCATCTGGTGGAGAGTGAGCTTGTGTAATTCTCCGCACCTCGAACTCCTCCATACAATTAGCCCAAAAATCTTCAAGGGCGGATATATGATCATAGTTCTTCTCAAGTCGGCCAGCGTAGACACCATGAGGATCAAATGATCGTTCTCGCTGTAAGACTTGAGGCCGAGTTTATCTAACTCATCTCCCATTGTCTTGGCATCTGCAGCAGTCCTGCATGTATAAATTCCCAACCCTAATGGAAAATGGAGGAAGGGTTTCCTTTTGTTCCTCAAGACTGTGTGGACATCGTGTGCTTGCCTCAAGAACTCCATGAAGACGACCTCATCTGACGGATACCTTGGTAACATGAGTGGGGCACCTGAATAGCCATAGACCCTGAGATAGGTGAAGGTGGGAAACTGTATAAACCAATCTGCCCACTCCGCCATCGCTGCCCTGGCAACTGAAGAGATACGGACATGCAACTCATTGTCCAGGTCCCGCACAGTGTACATCAGAAAAGCCTCGTTCACTCTCTTGTAGTGATGCAGTGACTTCGTGAATTCCAACTAGGGATAGTAGTTATATATATGCTGCACACTCAATGATCCCTCGGTGTTCAACCCTCTGAATTGACCTTGATAGGCCACCAGGTAGACTAGGTACGACACCATATGGAATACATGAAATTGGAAGTATTCAATTATCTGCTGATGTAGGCTGTCACTGATCAAAGTAGGCAAATCATAGAACTCGGTTTTCTTCATGATGTGGGGTATGGCGTAAAACATCCAAGGCTGAAACTTGGTGGCGTCTTCTGAACCAGTTACCCTATTGAGCAAGGTGATAATGATAGCAATTTCATCCTTAAACTCTCCTCGCCCGACATTCTTTGGCAGAGTCTTATGTTTTTCTTTCATCCACCTCTGTGCAATCTTCTTACTATATTTATCTTTATGCATCTCCCATATTCTTTCACATTCACCCTTTGAGATAGTAACGCTTTCGGGCCATGGGGGAATGGAAAAACACTTTTCGATCATATCAGGCTTTAGACTGCAAATCAATTTGCCATCTGCTGATTGAATCTCCCTAGTAGCCGGGTTGTAATGCTTAATGCAAGCGATTACGAACTCAAGACTCTGAACTGATATAGGAATTGACGCTGCTGCGAGGAGTCCAGAATGTCCTAGGTTCTTGATTGAGGTGTTGCCTACGCTCTCCAAGGCATGTAGATCGAACACCGGCTTGATATGATGCAAGTCTGTCTTAGTGGTTTTGATGTAATCATGATAAAGAGCTGATTCAGTCTTGAAAACATTGGGAATGTACTCCATTTCAGAAAATTTGAAGAATGACTGTAAACTCGCCTTGGTTTTGACAAGTTTTGAGCAATTTCTATTTTTAGAATGCTGATTTTCTTGCTCCAATGGACAAAATTTTTGAAAATTATTCTGAGATATGGGTTTTGCTCAGAATTTCGTTGCAAGACAACCCAGATCGTCCGTTTTTGAAAATTTTGAATTTTTATTGAAAAAGCAGCAAACCCTAATTTCTTCAATTATTCCCGAAAAAAGCTGGCACTTGGGTTTTGTTCAGAATATGATTAGTAATGGACCTAGTTGATCAGATTTGCAAAACCCTAATGGCTGATCGAAAAAGCAGCCAACCCTAGAATTTGAAACTTTTTGAAAAAAAGCTGTGATATGGGTTTTCTTCAGAGGACTGTTTTGAGAAGACCCAAATGATTGAAAACTGAATGCACTGAGGATTTCACTGACATGCAAAATAAAAGCAGCTGCTGCAACTTGATGAAGTTCTTGAAAATTTCTTCAAAAGAATGAAGTGAAAAGACCCAGATGGCTGAAAAATGGAAAGCCTTGGCCTTCTCCTTGAAAAACTTGATCTTCTGGATGAAAAAGCTTGAAAAAGCAAGGGTTTAAATTGCTCATCTGAAAATTTGATGAAAAACCAGCAAATATGAATTCTTGGATCATAAAAAATCTTCAAACTTGCTGCTCCAACTTTCTCCTTTGAATGCTCCCTGCAAAAATAATAAAAATAACGTGAAAGAGAGGTGTTAAATGTTAAATAGACTTAGGGTTTTGTTTTTACTTTGCTTTCTTTTGCTTTTATTTCCAAAACCCTAAAATCTCAGCTTCATTGAACTTGGACGCCTTCCTTCACTTGCAATTTTGAAACTTCTTGAAAATCTTGAAATTTTTTTTAAGGCATGAGAAGATGGGCGCCCACTTTAAGTAGTGTTAGTCAAATTTTTGGCATTTTCAACTTTTCTTCATTTTGACCTCCTACTTTGCCTTCGATTTCCGGCTTGCAGACTGATCTGATGAGCAGGTTGAAGGATTCATCGCGGAGCCTGATAGATTCTGAGAAGGTTGTTCTGGAGGCGTCTCTGGCTAAAAACTTCATTTCAGCCTTCGAATTCATGGGAGCCTTTTCCTTCTAGGAGCGCCCATTTTGTCCAAAGTTAGCCATTTTTGATGATCTTCAATTTCTTCATTGACTCTTCTACAGATGATCTTGTCGAATCTGGTGACTCAGGTGTCAGATTGATTGCCTATTATGCTCATCGCGAAGCTGACGAGATATTAGGAGGGGTCTTCTGGAGTGAACTTTGTCAAAAAGTGAATTTTAATCCCTCAAAAGCTTGGGCGCCCTTTTTGGCTGGGGGCGCCTATGTTCACCGGACTTAGTTTATTTTTTAATTTTTTCTGTTTGCATCTGAACTTTGATTCTTAGCTCTCGTTTCTCCCTACTTTCAGCTTCTCGTATCTCACGACTGCAACCTCTGATTGACGTGTTGGATATCTCGTTGGAGAGCTGGGTCAACCGCGAAGAGATCATATTAGAGCTTCGTCTGCAAATTCCTCTGTTTTACCCCTTGAAAACATGGGCGTCTCTTCTCACCTGGGGCGCCCAAACTTTCCATACTTAGCCATTTTTATCTGATTTTCAACTTCAAGTTTGAAACCTTCGTTCTGTACCCTTGACTTTGATCTGAATTTGCCAGAGAATGACCAGTCGAAAGATCTGACGAAGATAGGCATCACGCAGCTGGCTGAATACCGAAAAGATCGAACACATTCACAAACCCTAACTGCTAATTTGGATGCCTTAAAAAGTTGGGCGCCCTTCTTCACCAGGGGCGCCCAAAATTCCCACACTTAGTCAATTTTTGATATTTCTCATTTTCTCCACTTTGACTTTTGTGTGAAATCTCTCTGTTCAGCCTCGAATTCCGAACGATTGGATAATCTGATGGCTGCATTGTTGGATTCGTTGCGAAGCTGACAGAGAACTGAGCAACTTTGGTTGAAGGCATAAACCCTAATTTCATCTTTTAATGCCCTAAAAAGGTGGGTGCCTTTCTTCACCTGGGGTGCCCAAGTCTGGCAGTGTTAGAAAATTTTCATCATTTTTCATTTTCTTCCTCGTTCTTTGTGCATGTTCATCAACTCACCTTCTGTCGAATGCTTTGAATGTTGAATCTGACGCTTGGCAGCCGACTGACCTCCATTGATGACCTTAGAACTCCTGATATGCTTCTGAAAAAGCAGAATAGACCCAGTAGGACAAAACTGATTATTTTGAGATTCTGATTGCACTAGCCTGATATGGACGTATTTTGAGCCAATCAAAATCAGTTTGAACCCTAATGGACTAACTTACTATTTTTAGAAAGTTTTGCCAGTATCCGTTTCCAAAGAAACCCAGAAAAACCCAAAAATCATTACTAATTTTAGAAAATTTCTAAAAATAGCAGTTTTCCTAAAATTTAGGGATGAAAAACTGAGATCTGGGTTTTGTTGATTAAGCTGCTCTTAGCAGACCCAGATTGTCAGATTTTGAAAATTTGACGTTTTAACCCCTCATGCAAGACCTGCACACCCAAATTTTGACCTTTTTGACTGATTTAACAAGACTTTTACTCATTTTTCAAAATGTCTAAGTGTTACAAAAATTTTAATTTTGGGGTACAACACATTCAATGGCTGCGTTCTCTTGGAGATATCTCTCTAAATTTGCAAACAATGGAGTTGAAATTTCATTCAAATGGAAAGAAGTTGGTGCTAAGAGGAATGTCAAACAGAGGCCCATGGATTGTGTCTTTCAAATGAATGGAGTGGCTGATCCGACATGATCAAGTTGAGTGGGCAGCAGAATGTATGATTCTACCAGGTGATCCAGTTGCAACAAAAGAGCACTATCCACCTGATATTCAATCATTGCTCACTAAGAAAAGTAAGGTCTTTGTTGATCTACCTCCTGAAAGGGGGATTGAGCATGTCATCGAACTTGAAGAAGGGGCCAAGCCAGTCACTACAACCCCATACCGGTATCCTAAGAAGCAAAAAGATGAGATTGAGAAGAACATTAGAGAACTCTTGGAGATGGGTTTCATTTGCCCAAGAAAGAGTCCTTTTGCTTCAGCGAATGTGCTCGTGAAGAAGAAAGATGGCACCATTCGCATGTGTGTAGACTACCGTGCGTTGAATGAAAAAAAATCAAGAATCGGTCTCCTATTCCCAAGATAGATGAGCTCATTGATGAGCTACATGGGGCTAAGTTCTTTTCGAAGATTGATCTAAGATCGGGGTACTATTAGATTCGCATGAGGGGATCACATGTTGAGAAGATTGCATTTTGGTGCCATTATAGTCATTTTGAATTCTTAATCATGCCCTTTGGGTTGACTAATGCTCCTACTACTTTCTAGTCTTGTATGAATCAAATCTTTCAGAAGCAGTTGAGGAAGTTTGTTGTAAGAACCCTTGGTTCTTTCTGATCTAAATTTGCATAAAATTTATCAGAACATAGAAATGCTGAAGCACAATTATATTATTATATTAGAGATCATACATATCATGAAATTACATTGAAAGTACTCATACTCGGAAACAATCTTCTGATCTTGAAAAGTTGATGAAACCCTTCTGTAAATCCAATGAAGCACAAGTAGAACTCCTGAATGAAACTCTTATAGGCAATGATTCAGCTAGTATTGCACAGCCTTAGAATTGCATAAACAATTGAAGAGTTTTCGTTCTCCAATAGCTGAAGATGACTGAAAACCTTGGTCTCCATGTCAAATCCTGAGAAAACCAAAAATGACAAAGTCAAGTAATCAACAAGAATGAATTTTATTTTCTTTTGATGTTCAATATCTACTTCTCTCAATTAGGTCGATTTCCTCCATGAGATTAATTAAATACATTTAAAATGTATTTAAATGTTTGATACCCCATTTAATTACTTTCTCAACTTGGGTGTACCATTTTAGCAAATATTATAATCTCACTTTATTAATAATTTAAGTGGCTCACCTTTTTATAAAGTTAGAATATAACTTTATAATATTCCCATTTATTAATTAAATATACTTAACCACTTAAACATTAATATCTCCCTCAATATTCAGTATTTTGACGTGCCGTCTGAAGCTGGGGTCAACACTGTATAACCCCCATGTGTCCAGGTGCCCTGACTAAAAATAGCATCACTGTTAGATTGACTTACTATAAATAGTACGTCCCTCAAACTAAGCCAAACACTGATTTGCAAAGGCTTGGAACTAAACCCAATACTGAACTGAAGAAATGGAGTGACAACAACCTCCATTAAATGCCACTGAGACCCTCTATCCAAACATATTAGCCTACAAGAGCCAAATAATAGGCAAATCCTTCGCACTCTGATGCCCGCGAAAATGGGGACATTACAGTCCGCCCTTGCTAAAATTGCTTGTCCCTAAGCAATCTCCACTACAAAGAAACTCCACTCCTCAGAAGGCCCAAAAGAAGAACTGTGAAATGTCCCACACATCTCTAACTGACTCTCGTAGCACCATCATAAACACAACTGCGCAAGATATCCCTTGATCCCTTATTCAGAATGGAAGTTTGCCATGTTTGATACCCTTCGACTTCCTCTGCGCAAAACCGATATGAACTTCACCATGCTGAAAATGGTGAAGTAAACCCACGGGACCCATCCAAACTGCAACACTAACTCTGTCACCACCTAGATCCCAATATAATTTGTACACACATCCATCCGTACTGTGGAGATATGAACATCTAAAAGTGTCTGTATCACAACTATCTCCATCCTCTGCTAGACTCCCATGGATGTGCTGACTTTGTGAGTAATCCCCCACAAATGATGGACTTGGGTACTTGCAGCTACTGATTCCATCTACTGAAAATGGCGAATACCCATCCCACAAAGGATGGTATAATCCCAGAGCCAATCCACATCGAGGTATCATCAAGTCCTCCATGTGTGGATCAAAAGAAAAGTGATGAGCACTCCTCACTGTGTAGTTGCGATAGAACGCTCCAACCTCGGTCAATGGCTCATCACTAGCAATACTGGAAATAGACAACTGATCACTCTGCCTCTGAGACACAACAAGGTGGCGTCCAAAATCAGTTACATGGGATGAAGTAATAGATTTGCTTCCAGGAGAGGGAAGCAAATCAACATGAGAGCCATACTCCCAACTAGATGACACTCTGTGAGTCCCCTGTGAAGATGATGGAGTAGCGTCGTGTACTAACACACAACTCGTAGGAGAATCCACCACTGCGACACAAGAGCTATCAGTAATCTGTCTTGCATCATCTGTCATGGTACTGACCTCAGGAGAACCTGGTGCAACGAGTGGTTCTCTACTGCTCTCAACCAAAGTACTCATCCCAACTAAGACTACTACACCTATATCTGTGATAGATGTAACCACATCCTCACTACAACCCATGGATATATGATTCTCACCAACTGCCACTGTATGTAACTGTACTGTATTTGCAGCTGGTGGAGACTGTGCCCAACTCAACTCCATGGTAAGCTTCTCCAACCATGACTGTGACTCCTGTAGAGCCAACTGGGTGCTTTGCAATTAGTCCAAAGTCACCTCAAGCTCATAGGTGAGCTTATCAACCTCCTCCTTTCCCTGTAAGGCATCATAACAGATTCCATCCCACCTGAAAAGGAAATCACGATCGGAAAGCAATAGCAAATAATTATTCCTCATTTTTCCAATTGCTTCACTAAGAGCGTGGAACTCTGCAAGGGAAAGGCCACTATTACCGTGCTCATCTGTCATAGGAGTACTCTAACCAAAGGTAGCCAACATCTGATGAGCAACATCATAATGCTCAATGGCTGTGGAAATCATGCTATCATTAACCTTAAGTTGCCCAAACAAATGATGAGGACTCTGAAACCAATGACTCCCATGCATGTGTTCTGACCCAAAATTTGCATTGTGATATGAGGCTATATCCTTATCACTCACCTCATGATCAGCAGCAACATGTGTGCTATCATTAGTGCACACATCAACATCCAAGGTATTGTTGCTAAGCACCTCATCAGATGGCTCAACTAGCGAGGTAGAAGCTGCTGATATGACAGTATCTTCACACACTTCCACCTTCAATGTAATTGTATCACCTTCCAACTCACGATCCTGGGATTCCATGTCAACATATGATCCTTCTAGTTTGTTTTCTAAGGTCTGATCTACAAAATCAGACTCACCTTGACACGAATCCACATCACACATTGCACCATTGGTACCCAAATCTTGAGTACCTTCATGTGACAATTCAATAGAAGCATGTTGCACATGTGAGGTCACTACTGTCTCTTGCTGATGCAAAGTTTTACTACTGCTATCATGTAAATCAGATCTGTTATGGGTTAACCTTTGCATGCCATCTTCATTCTTGGAACTAGTATCATGAGTGCCAATACCCAATGTCACTCACTTAACATCTTCTGGTCCTGCCACGACTTTCAACTCATCCTCATGCTCAAGTGGACAACTGCTGGCATAAAAATCAGTCTTGTTATCATGACTAATAACAATTTCTTGAACGTTGATAATGTCCACTTCGTCCTCAAATTTGTCCTTCTTTTCCTCCATACTAATAAGGTTATTTGCATTAGTGTTTGCTTTCTTTTTCTTTGCAAACAAATGATCCAAAATTTCCGGATGTTGTAGAAGCCTTGTTAAATTCTTATCATAGTTTTGAACAGCCTGCATGAGCTCTGATAGGAGTTCCTGTATAGACTTCATTTGACCCAAAACCACCAAACAAATGCAGTTGCTATAGATGAGTGCTGGTCACTCAAATGATGCAGGATGTTTATTCACTGTACAATGAACATCCCTCAAGGATAGCACCGTAAGGCCTTGGCAAATTTAACCTTTAAATTTCTGTTTTGCTGCCTTGTAAATTTGACAAACAGTTTGCTTGTAGTTTGTTGCTCTGAGTTCTTCCGATGATGCATTTAAAATATATGCAATTCTTCAAGGTGTTGTGTTGTCAGAGATCAGTCCCCCAAGCAATCTGCTAGTGTTTCTCAGAAAATATATAATTCTGTTCAAAGAGTTTTGAATTTTCAAAATAAGGCAAATCTGCTATAAATTTAATGCACGGTACCTCTTTAGCAATACATTTTTAGACTCATTACAAGACCTTCCAATGTACTGTTCAAAGCTATAAGAGAATATTGAAACTCAAAAATTCTACTTAGAAAATTAGCAGCCTAATGCAGTCTATAGATGAAGATTTTTGCATAAGATCCCACATTACATTAACAGGTTACTCTTCATTTCTGGAGGCGTCGCTATTGGCTGGAAAATCGTATTCATAGCACATGATAATAAATAATCTCCATCAAATAGAATTTATTAGTTTTGAGATTTATTCGCTAGGCCAGAAGAGATTAAGTCTTATCATAGTTGAAGAAACAGACGAATTTGGGATTTGAATAAACATTTATAAAAACTGCTGCTCAGACACCACGATCTTTTTCAATAGTCAAATCCGTCCCCTTCATTGGCCGCGTCAACTTCTTAACCTTGTCTTTTCTTGAGCCCACAGAGAGGAAACAAGATGGCGTCTTCTATTGTAGAGACCCGATAATGACTTTTGGGAAGGACGTTTAAAATCACCCAGCACATCCTCTAACAAGCCTGACTTGTCTTTTTTGAAACTTGATTTATCCAATGAAAATCGATGATACTCCAACTCTGTCGTCTGGGAAAAGCGGCCTCTTCCTTGCAAATCATGGTTTTGTCTTTTAATGGTAACCTCCACAGAAATTGAATTTGTCCAAGATATTCGCACTATTTAAATGTTGGCGTCTCCTTGATTTCTAGCGGCAGAATCAAATGTATCGACCAACTTTCCTCAATTTGGAGCCACCTATTTGTCTTATTTTTCCCGATATAATATCTGACGGGTTTGGCTTTTAGAAAAATGCGGCCACAACTTTTGGATTGAATATTATATTCAATTTTATTCCCAATCGAATTCCCTTTTCAATGATTTCTAGCGCCAACTAACACTGGTATACTGTGATATGAAGTCTTTGCAGAGCCACGCTTTTATCAATAATAAAATCGATCCCCACTAAGAACTTCTTCCCATAAATGATAACCAATAAAATATTACTCAAAAGAGATTTGCAAATAATCTCCTTAACAAAATCAAACCTGTGGTTGCAATTGTGAATTACTCCTAAACCGAAACTGATAAATATGTACAAAACCTCGGAATTTGAAGATTTCTCTTTTGTTCATAAAAAAATATTTTCCACACAGGATGGCAGGAAATTGCTTTGATACCACTGTGAGAACCCCTAGTTTTCCCTTGATCTAAATTTGCATAAAATTTACCAGAACACATAAATGTTGAAGCACAATTATATTATTATATCAAAGATCCTACATATCATGAAATTACATTGAAAGTACTCATACTCGGAAACAATCTTCTGATCTTGAAAACCTGATGAAACCCTCTTGTAAATCCGATGAAGAACAAGTAGAACTCCTGAATGAAGCTCTCACAGGCAATGATTCAGTTGGTATTGCACAACCTCAGAATTGCATAAACAATTGAAGAGTTTTCGTTCTCCAATGGTTGAAGATGACTGAAACCCTTGGTCTCCATGTCAAATCTCGAGAACACCAAAAATGACAAAGTCAAGTAATCATCAATAATGAATTTTATTTGCTTTTGATGTTCAATATATACTTCTCTCAATTAGGTCGATTTCCTCCATGAGATTAATTAAATACATTTAAAATGTATTTAAATGTTTGATACCCCATTTAATTACTTTCTCAACTTGGGTGTACCATTTTAGCAAATATTATAATCTCACTTTATTAATAATTTAAGTGGCTTACCTTTTTATAAAGTTAGAATATAACTTTACAATATTCCCCTTTATTAATTAAATATACTTAACCACTTAAACATTAATATCTCCCTCAATATTCAATATTTTGACTTGTCGTCTGAAGCTGGGGTCAACACTGTATAACCCCCATGTGTCCAGGTGCTTTGACTAAAAATAGCATCACTATTAGATTGACTTACTATAAATAGTAAGTCCCTCAAACTAAGCCAAACACTGATCTGCAAAGGCCTGTAACTGAACCCAATACTGAACTGAAGAAATGGAGTGACAACAACCTCCATTAAATGCCACTGAAACCCTCTATCCAAACATATTAGCCTACAAGGGCCAAATAATAGGCAAATCCTTTGCACTCTGATGCCCGCGAAAATGGGGACATGACATTTGGATTGATTTTCTTTGATGATATTCTCATTTTCAGCAAGACTTGGGAAGAAAATCTCAAGCACTTGGAGGAAGTGCTTAGCATCCTTTAATCAAAAAGTTTGTTTGCCAAAGAGTCCAAATGTGAATTTGGAATGACGGAACTGCTCTACCTTGGTCACATAATCAGTGCTGAAGGAGTGAAAGTTGATCCTAAAAAGATCAAGGCAATCTTGGATTGGCCACCTCCAAAGAACTTGACACAATTGAAGGGGTTCTTGGCTCTTTGTGGCTTCTACCGAAGATTTGTAAAAGGCTATTCTCAGTTGGTTGCTCCTCTTACTGATCTCACCAAAAAGGGAGCTTTTGTATGGTCAGAAAAGGCGCAAG
The DNA here is from genome assembly GCA_007258455.2 of Sequoia sempervirens. Classification (NCBI taxonomy): domain Eukaryota; kingdom Viridiplantae; phylum Streptophyta; class Pinopsida; order Cupressales; family Cupressaceae; genus Sequoia; species Sequoia sempervirens. Next base: position 47,814 of record VDFB02172596.1, read on the forward strand.
GTGTTTTTGATAAGTTCAAGAAGATTGAGTTCGTGTCTAGGTTTGGCTATATCTGATTTTACCAAGCCCTTTGAGCTGCAATGTGACTCGTCAGGAGGAGTTGGTGCTGTTTTGATACAAGAAAAACATCCTATTGTGTTTGAGAGCAGAAAACTAAGAGGTGTTGAGAAGACCTACTCCATCTATGACAAAAAAATGCTTTCAATCATGCATACATTGGCCAAGATTAGACAATACTTGGTGGGGAGCAAATTTGTAGTCAGAATTGATCACAATAGTCTCAAACACTTTATGCACCAAAAGGATTTGAACGAAAGGCAACAAAAGTAGTTGAGTAAGCTACAAGCTTACGATTTTGACATTGAGTATGTCAAAGGCAAGAACAACATTGTTGCGAATGCTCTATCTAGAAGGCCTCAGTTGAATTCATTGTGTGAGCTTACTACTGATTGGAAGGAGTTGCTGCTTGCTGACTATGCCAAAAATCAGTTTGCAACCAGCATTATTGAATGTACTTTTCATGTTGAAAGGTACAAAGTGGTTGATAGTTTGATACACTACAAAGGGAGAATCTTGTTGGTACTTGAATCCAAGCTCAAAAAGAAGATTTTGCAAACATTTCATGACATTCCACTTGCTGGTCATCAAGGTTATTTCAAGACCTATAGGCAGATCCATGAAAGATTTTCATGGAAGGGGTTAAAAGATGAAGTCTTACGCTACATCAAGGAGTGTCACACTTGCCAAATGAACAAGAATGAGCATACTTGAAATATTCCCCCTTAATTTTTTCCAAAATTAACATTCAAATCAGAAACTAAACACTGATTAGCGTTAGCTCCAAAAATGCAAATCAGCAAAGAAGATAACTCTAACCAAGAATGTTCACCAAGATCCCAATGTGGGCGAGGTGATAGCATATGGTCAGAAGATCGTTAGGCATAAACAGAGCTAAAAGTACAATTCATCTGCTGATGCAGGCATCCACAAGCGGTGGGAATACTCCACTTATTCAGTGGGTGAGTTTACAACAATTATTAGGTGGCAAGCCAGCCTTTAAATCCACTCTTCCACTTATTAACGTGGGGGGAATACTGTCCACAAACCACTTATAACGTGGGGGGAAATTTGTCATGTCCCTGTTTTAGCTGACACTGTTTGTCGAGGAGTGAGCCTATTATTTCGATCCTCGTAGACTGAGAGAGGTGCAGAGGATCATCGGAGGCAGTTGCTCAGTGTTTGATAGCTCCAGTTTTGCAGTTGTGTCAGGTTGGGCCTTCGCAGAATCTTCCAGAGTGCTTTTTCAGGAACTTTCTATTTTTAGAAAGTTAGGTCAGGCGGAAGCTGCTGTTTCGGGCAGGGCACCTGGTTCAACCTTTTAGCTCAGAATTGACCCAGTTCAGCAGTTTGATGACCAGATGGAGAAATAAGGAGTATTTAATGAATTATTAAATATTTAATAATTTGACTTGATATTAAAGTCACTTTATTGAAATATTTAAATATTTAATTAATTTGGCTTGTTATAAAGTATTTATTATACTTTATAATAAATTATTGAATTTTGACTTAATGAATATTTATTATTCGTTAAAATATGACGCCAGTTAATTATTAAATATTTCTCCTAAGTATAAAAGTGCGAATTAAGTCATTTATTTAAATGATTAATTAAAAAGGGAGATTGGGTCGAATTTTATCAAGGAGTATATATTTTTCACTCAAGGCAAATCGAACCATTATGAAATGTTATTCTAATTTGTCTTTTGCTCTGAGCATTGGAGTTTGCAAACCTTAGGGTTTCAGGCAGACGAACGTTTCTGAAGAACGAAAACTCTTCAGAGATTAGGCAGACTGAGGCTGTGAAATACCAGTTTAAGCTTGCATTTGGGTGACTTCATTCAGGAGTTACAGATTGAACTTATTGACAGATTCTAACAGGGATTTACAGAGTTATCCATCAGACAATACAGGCGACTTCATCAGAGATCAATCTTCAAGGTTTTGGCACACTTCCCAAGAAGCCGTACCTTGTTATTTATTGCTGCTGTACAGGCCGTACCAGCAAAGGCCGTACTTTTCCAACAGAGGAAATCATTCAGGTTTTTGATCTCCAGTTTTTTGCAGAAGGGGCGCTTGGGGTTTTAGAAGATATACCTCCGTTTTCAAGCTTGGATTCTGAGCATCCAGAGCTGGCCGTACTATTTCACACTTCCCAAGGCGGCTGCAAGGAAATCAGGTTTTTGTCATAAAAAAATCTGTAATTCATTCATTTATTGTTATTTACATTTGTAAACCCTCTGGAAGTGAAATATAATGATGCGCCTTGGTATTCTGAGCAATTTCTATGTGTTACAATGCGCATTTGATTTTATATGAATTTATTAGCATTTATTGAGAAAATCGCAGCTTTTAGAATTTGTCTGAAAACCTTCAAAAATACAAAAAAACGAAAAATTGCAAAAAACGAACAAAAATCAATTAGGGTTTCAATTTGAGAACCACCAGGGTTCTGACAAAATTACAAACAAGTAAGATGTTTAATCTAAAACTCAACCACTTAATTGTGGGAGTGTAAAACTGATATAAAATTGCAGCAAATAAAGGAAGAGCTGTTAGTACTACTAACTCGCTTTACAAAGAATAAGAACAGCTGCAAATAGAATAGATAAGCTTCCAAAAACATTAAATAGTTAGAGTATCACTTCCTCTAACATTTACAATGATAAAAGATGAAAAATTGAAGCTCAAACCAACAAGTACAGTTACTTAATAAGTCTGATATAGAAACAGTGTTAACAGAAAATTAGACCAGCAACAAGAAAACTCACAGAATTGCACATATCTTTCCCGAATCAGCTCGGAAAGTCTCCAAACCACAGCCAATCAACAGCTAGAAACTAGGCGTCCATGTTCCAAGAAGAATTCGAGCCAAAAACATAGAGAAACAGGTGGCACGAATTTCAAGACAAGCTCCAAAAGGTACGACCCTCTTGAGGGTGTCGATTTGACTTTAAAAATCAGCAACTCAATAATAAATTCCAAGAACTTGCACAAAGGGTCGCCCTTCACAGTTGCACAGCATGAGCGAATACCCAGAATGAAATAAAAATCGATGATGAAGCTATGCACATAAATTAGCTTCAGCCATTTACAACAGCAGTACAAACAGATTATAAATCAGCAATCTGCCTGTAAATAAAATCACCAATGAGCACTATCCACACTCCTGAATGAAGCACGGTCTTCAGAAATCTTCCTAGGAAGCCTGTAATGTCCCCTTTCCAAGCCTGACATTTCTAGTGACCGTTAGCCTTTCGTTGGGAACCCGAAGGCTAGTCGGAAGTTAAAATTAGGGTTTCCTAATTTTGAGGAGGTCATTGCTCAGAGATGGTGGATTAAATGGTAGATTCCTTCTGGGTTTTCAGAGGGCTTCGCAGTGGTGTGATCATCTCGGCATTCAGAGCACTTTTTGGAATTTACTATTTTTAGTAAATTCTATTTTTGGTAGTTTCCAGATGAGTTCAGCTCGGTTGACTTACTGCTTCAGTTGGTCAGATGTCTGGTTCAGTATTGGCTTCAGGGCATCTTCTGAAGGATAAGATAAGTCATTTAATTAAAAGGTCACGTTTAAATGTTATAATTTAACGTTGACCATGGGCCTAGATTAATGACTTAAAGATGTTTTAAAAAGGGGGTTTTGAGGGTGGCGCCTCATTAAAAGATTATTTTAATTATTGTCAAAAGTCAAGCAAGCTTATGTTGGGCGCACTTTTCAAAGCTTGGCATTTAATTAAAATATCATGTATTAAACATTGAAGGAGAAAGTACGCCCTCTTGAAGAGATTAGGGTTTTGACTTGAAAGTGACTTTAGGGTTACGAGAAGTCAAATGGAAAAATTATAAAAGGAAGGAGTTGAGCATCATTTGATGATCTTGGAAAAATACACCGTTATGCTGCCGGATTGACTCTGGATCACTTCGAGGGATGAAGACCTCCTAGCATTGGGCATCTCTTCTCGTTTGTAAGACAACGACTAGTGATGATTGTTAGTCTAGTTGTGAGTACTTTGGAGTTCGTGCATTGTAATCAGCATTCATCTGTTTAGGATCAGATTTGGCATATTAGAGATTTCTGTTGTTAGCATTTTAGCTTTAGCAGATTTGTTGTTTTCATTTGTAACTCAAAAAGGAAAAAAAATATGATTATGGGTATTGCATATATCAGCTAGTTTAAGGTAGGCGCCTATGTAAGCAAACTTGCAGATTTTATGAAGCAGATCTGAATTTTTAATGAAGAAATCGCCCTCCTTAGTTGGGCCGTACTTCTTAGTTTTCTTGGAAATTGTGCATTAAATAATCATTGCAGATTAGGGCTGTTCTTGGATTTGGGATTGATCGTCTCCATCATAAGTTTGTTTTGCATTCAGTCTTGGGTTGTTTGAGTCAGTATTAAGGAAGTTCCGAGCAATTCAATAGTTCTATATGTGCTGGTTATTCATTGTAAGATACAGGTCTGTCAAACAGATTGGAGAAATCTGCATCCCTGTTCTTGGATTGGTGTGAAAGGATCTTGGAGACTTTGCGGAATACTTCACCGTGGATGAACAAGCGAAACAAGCTTGGATCTATTGATTTATATCTTCGTTTTCAGTTTCATATCTCAGCAAAGAGACTTATTAATATTAATGCAAGCTTCACCATATGCTGATTTGTAATTAATAGCAAGTTGTCATCTTTCAAATTGTATGCTGGCAGTAGTACTGACAGCCTTTAGATCCTTGCTTATCAAATTGTAGTGTTCTATCCTTCAGCATTGTTATTGTATGTAATCCACCTCCGCCCTATGGTCGCTACTTACCCACTCTGGGTCAGCAAGCACATTCTGGGTGTTGAGAGTTTCCAGCTTTCAGTCACTTACTTTCAAGCATTAAATTCTGTAATCACTCCGTCATATGGTCGCCCCTCACTCCGCATTGGATTGGGTAGCACATACTTGACGTTGAGTTCCTTTCTGTAATTAGATTAGAAGACCCTCTGACCAATGCTCGCCATCATCGGCGCCATTCTGGTTAGAGTTGCTTTCTTGCACGTTTTTGGTTATTTCCTCTAACCTTAACGGGTGCTTTCCTTTGTAACTCGAAATTGTGAAAAATCAAAAAAAAAATTGGCTCGGAATATTTCAAAGCCATAGTTGCAGGCCCGAAGAAAGAATGATTCACTAAGCTTCCCCTTAGCCAGGTTCTGGATTCATTCCAGCAGCGTAACTTTGCTCTTCAAAAATATGCATCATCAGCTCATCATAAAACATCAATATATAGGCTTCAGTTGGCAAATGAAGCAACAAGAGACTCTTCAAATTCCAAGAAGTTGAATCACTTCAACTTCCAAAAGGGACGCCACCTTTTTTGCATTTTACTTTTTGAAATAATAAAATATTACTCAACCTCCTTTAGGCGTCCAACTTCACTTTGCAACAATAAAGCATTTAATAATTCATTAAATGCACCATTGACCCCTTAATGACCCCTTTTTAAAAACAACATGAAGTGATCATTCCTAGGCATGGGGGTACAACTGAGAAACATAAAAATGACTAAGTATAAAACTTAATCCATGGAGATAACCAAACCAAACTGAAACTGAAGAAGGATAAGATGACTTGAGCTGAACTAATGCCGATGCCACTACCACAAATTGACTTACTAAAAATAGCCAACTGCTATAAATAGTAAATCCACAACAAAACTCACAGAAACTGAACTGAGCTGGAAGCAGGACTTACTGAAAGTGGAAACTCTAAATTTCCAATATTGCTTAGCCTACGAGTTTCTGGAAATAGGCTAAAACCCAAAAGAAGAGCACAGGGCTAATTTGGGGACATTACAATACTTTTCCAACTGGTTTGTTGCAGCCTCTACCAATTTCCAATCAAAAATAGGAAAGTATATCGATGGACTTCATCACGGGGTTGCCAAAGGCTCAAGGCAAAGATTGTATCTATGTTGTGGTTGATAGATTAACCAAGTTTGCTCATTTCTTTGCAATTATTAGTTCATTTTCAGTAGCTCAAGTTGCAGATTTGTTCTTTCATGAGGTGTTTAGATTGCATTGGTTGCCGAAAAACATTGTGAGTGATAGGGACAACAAGTTCCTAAGCACCTTTTGGCAAGAATTTTTTAGATTGAGTAGTATAGTGCTCACTCCAAGCACTAGTTATCACCCACAAACTGATGGACAAATAGAGATTGTGAACAAGTGGTTGGAGGGCTATCTCGGAAACTATGTCTCGGAGCAGTAGAAAGCTTGGGTGAGATGGCTTCATTTAGGAGAGTATTGCTACAATTCATTCTTCCACATGTCTATCAGAATGTCTCCATTTATGGCGCTCTATGGATATGAGGCCCCTAGCTTTGTTGATTTGATGTTTGGTGATAGCAAAGCCCCTCAAGCGAGGGATATGTTGGAACAAAGTCAAGATATTTTGTAATGTCCCCATTTTGTGAGCATCAGAGTTTGGTGGATTTAGCCTATTCTTGACCCTTGTAGGCTAATATGTCTGGATAGAGGGTCTCGTGTGGCAGTTACCCGGTGATTTGGGACATTACTCCTCAGCTTGATTCAGGTTTGGGCCTTTGCAGATGCTTACAGAGTGTTATTCAGGCACTTACTATTTATAGTAAGTTAGGTCATCAGGGTTATTATATTCGGCAGGGCACCTGGCTCAGTTGGATATCTTAGTTTCGACCCAGTTTGGCAGTTTGTTGAGCAAATGGAGAATAATGGAGCATTTAATAATAATTAAATAATTATTATTATGACTTTATATTATAAAGTCAATTAAAAGAAATATTAATTAATTAAATGGCTTATTATAAAGTATTTTATAACTTTATAATATAAGGGAGATATTATTAAATGAGTATTTATTACTCATTTAAAAAAGGGACGCCATTTATTAATTAATGAGCCTAAGTTGAAAAGGGCGAATTAAATAATATTAAATGCATTTGAAGTTGCTTTTTTGGAAGGTCGAACTTGTGAAGAGAGTATTTATTTCACAAAGGACAAATAAAACTCATTATGATATGATTATTCAACTTTGTCTTTTATTGAGAGCTTTGGAGTTTGTGAGAAACAAGGGTTTCTGCAGATTACCAGCCATTGGAGAACGAAAACTCTTCGATGTGCAGCAATCTGAGGTTGTGAGAGATCAGCTGAAGAGTGCTATCAGAGTGGCTTCATTCTGGAGCCATACTTGTGCAAAATTGGTGAAGTTTTAGAAGATTTCAACAAGGGTTTGAAGATTATCGAAGGATAATTAATTGTAGACCTGTAGCTTCTTTCTTGGCAGCCATTCTATATCAGATTTTAAATGTTTAATTGCTGCTACAGTACGCACTACAGTACACGCTACAGTACCCGCGCTACAGTGATCCGCTACAGTACCATTGTGAACAGTGGTTCGCTACAGTGGCATGGTGAATAATAAAGCAAGGGTTTAATATTGATTTGTTCTCTGTTTCTTATGCAAATTGACCATCTTTAGTTGTTCATGCCTGGCTGCGAATAAAATCAGGTTTTTAATTCATAAATCAGCTGCCTTTTTGTATGCATGTGTGCCTTTTTATATTGTAAGAATTCAATTAATAAAAGGAAGGCATTTGCAGCTCATTGGTATCAAGTGTGCTTAGATATTAGCATATTTTGTCAATTTTTCATTATCTGGCATCATTTTAATTTAAAAACCAGCAAAAACATTTATGAGCAAAACTCATTGAAAAATCACAAACCATCAAACTCAGCAAAACTTTACTATTCAGTATAGATTGGGGTTGAGAGACCACCTGGTCTCTTACATATTTTGAAGTCTTTGAAGAACAATCTCCAGATAGCACAAAACCAGCAGAAGTTGTACGCTCATCAGCAGTGTGTTGAGCACACATTTGAGGTTGGTGACATGGTCTATCTTAGACTCCAGCCTTACAGGCAGTCTACTCTCAAGAAGAGTGGAGCAGAGAAACTCAAGCCACGTTTCTATGGGCCATTCAAAGTCATCAGGAGAGTTGGTGTAGTGGCTTATGAGTCAGAGCTACTAGTGAGTAGTAAAGTTCACAATGTCTTCCATGTGTCTCACCTCAAGAAGGTGCTTGGGCACAATGTTGTTGCTTCTTCAGATTTGCCTCCATTGGATGAGGATGGATAGTTGGTTTTGATTCTAGAGATCATTGATTCCAGAGAACGCTCTTTGAGGAGAAGGACAATCAAAGAGTATTTGGTGAAGTGGAAGAATTTGCCTATTGAGGATACTACTTGGGAGAATGAGGAGATTTTGCAGTATCTAGGCTTGCCATTTCTTGAGGGCAAACAATCTTGGGGAGGGCGGACTGTAATGTCCCCTTTTCAGCAGTGATCAGTGCAGTTGGCCGTTAGCCTATTCCGGAGATCCGTAGGCTAGTCGGGAGTAGTTATTAGGGTTTCCTATTTTCTAGGAGGATGTTTTGGCAGTTTTAGAGGTTTGCATGTTGGAGTTTAACAGTTTTGATTCTGAATTCCTTTTGGGTTTTCCGAGAGCTTTGCAGTAGTGTGACATGCAATTGAAACAAAGGACTTTTCCGAACTTACTATTTTTAGTAAGTTGTGAAGGCTGCTTAAAATATGGTTAAAATGCATCTAGACACACTTACTATTTTTAGCAGTATGCTATTTTTAGTAAGTGCTATTTTTTGCAGCTTTTCAGTAGGCCAGTTTTGAGGATATTTCAGGCAAGTCAGTTTGGGCAGTTTTGGTCTTCAACACTTCTGAGCTATTTTTGGCAGGATAGGGCTTGTGTTGGGTGCTTCACTTGTGGAGGTAAAATATTTTAATATTTTGGTGAAATTTTGGCTAAGGCTTGGAGGACGAATTATTTGAATAAGTAATTAAGTCATATTTTAATATATTTCATTTGGACGCCTAGCCTGGAGGAGATAATAACATTTTATAATGTATTTTGCATTTGATAAAATGGGACGCCAAAGCTTATGTTTTATTTGCAATTTAAATAAAGTCATCTCACCCTTATGTTTGGACTCCAAGTCAAGGAGATCTTGGAGATTAAATGAAATTCAAATGCATATTACAAATTATTGAAGATGAAATTGAATGTCATGTTGGACGCTCAAATGAGAGGGAAATGAATTTGAATTTGAGAACTTATAAATAAGAGTGCTGGCTTCATTCTTTTCATCCTTGAAGAAAATAGAACGAAGTGCTATCAAAATGGTGATTGAATTGCTTCGAGGAATGCATACCTCCTAGCTACTTTTGGTTTCTTGCTTGAAAGATAGCAACTAGCTGAGATAGAGAGACTGTTCTTTACACTGAAGAACAAATTGAGCATTATGGAGAAGTTTTGTATTTATGTTTTTTCATGTATGGTGTGTTTTTACAGTTTATAGGTTGCTAGTTTTGGGTGTGGCTGTAGGTTGTTTTTGCTCATATCTCCCTAGGTGAAATTTTGGTGGTTCTGGGTAGTGGCTCATTCTTTTCCTATGGCCTAGGTGTCCCTTCTTGCTGGTTTCCAGATTTTATTTTGAAGAAATGAATTTTATAGTGAAGGTCGCCCTTCTTTCCAGGCTGTACCATGCTTGTCATTGCATTGAGATTCATGCTTAATTCATTGTGGGGTGTTTGGTGCAGTTTCAAAGTCTTGCGTTGGTCACCATCTCTCTTAGAGTCCATTGCTTCTTATTTCATGCTATTTGTAGAAGTATTGAGTGAGTTAGGAGCATTTTGGTGTGGTTTCTCGTTGCTGGTCTATGTTTTTAGTTTGCTGGTATTTTATATCAGATTGTAGTAGTTGGAGTTCTGGGTGTGTTTTTTTATGGTTGTGAGTCTTGTGAAGTTTGGAGAGCATATAACATCATTTGCAACTTCTAAGACAACAATAACACTTGGCCTCTTGCAGATTATTATTCATATTGTAATGCTGAATCAGTAGTATTGATCAGCTCCTTTACTTTTTTGCAATTACTATTGTATTCGCACTATTAGTGGAAGAAGGCTGGCCTCGCCGCCTTATTTACTTTCTTGCATAAGCAGTTTAATTCCCACCGTTGGTGGAAGAGACAGGCCTCACTGTCTGTACTTTTCTATAATTGCATTTCTCATCATGCTGATCAACTGAGTCGTCAGTCTACTCCCGTTGAATAAGTGGTCGAGTTGCATAATTTGTATTTCCAAGATTTCTTTTACAAGCTAACGATCCTTGGCGCCATATGCTCACACCTCGCCTGTCATTGAGATCTTGGTGTACATTCTTGGTGTAGGGTTACATTTCAGTGTTGGTTTTGGTTATGCTAATGTTGATGGGTGATATTGTTGATGAAAAAATTGAAAAATTGTAAGGGGATTATTTTATAATTGATGCGTCCACTTCTAGAAAGAATAAGCCTATCGCTAGGCAGCAGTTTATTAAACTCCATAAAAATACGCCCACACTTGATTCATATGGCAGCAAAAATTAATAGGTTGCGGATTTAAATTAAATGATCGCGCTTTTACCATAAGGCTGCGACTCATATAAACTCCTGACTCATCCTACAAACAATTTAGTGATGCCTCTGATATTACCAATCCTTCTTTTCTTAACAGCTATGAGTACATGAAATTTTCAAATGTTGCATTGGAAGTCTCTAAGCCACATAGAATTAAATACTAGTGTCAAACTCCTTTAATTCTTGGAAAGGTACGACGAGGTAGAGATATATGGCCACTTCAATTAACTCATTTCTGCATTTAAAAACTCTTTTAAATACATTAAAATAGTTGGCCACTAGGGATGCAAATAACAAAATAATACCCATGAATGAAACTCGCAGTTTGTAGCTTCTGTGATAAAATTCATGAGATACAGGCAGTTCCTGGGAGTGTACAAACAACCAAAAAACAACTGGAATTTTCTTGAATTCATACCATAAACAGACCCTCTAATAACTTGAAACTTTTAACACTAGCACAACCCTTGAAGTGGGACTATTAACCATCATCCAGTATGTTGGCGTAAAATCTAACACCTCTGGAGTGCAGGTTTGTACGGACAGCTATGTACACTACGCAATGAGTGCTCTTCAAATTAGGAGGGGAAGCTCCCTCGTTGTGCTGGAATGCATGAAAAGAGAAGTAATCTAAGTCCTATCTTTTTGTTCTCAGCTGGAAGAGGCACAAGGTTAAGAAAACCAAGAACGTTGCAGCTAAGGATTTTCTGGTTTCGCAGATCATTAACTACAACTAAGCTAACTACTTTAAATCTATCCAGTTTCCTCAAGAAAACAGAGCATAAGGAAATGGAGCAGGGATTGACTATCGGACGATAAACGAGTTTAGACTCTCTACTTGAAGGCAAGGTGGCACAACTATCATCTCAATCTAAACAAGCTTATTGGGCACAACAGATTTAAGAATTCACTAAGACGATCTTATGGAACCCTGTGTGGCATAACACTCGATCGAAATAGCAAAGCCTTCACAAAACAGCCTTTATCTTTATAATCTCACGAAACCCTATGTGGCATAACCTTCGATTATATTGATAAAGATTCACAAAACAGATTTATCGCTGCACCTTCTCGAAACCCTATGTGGCATAACGATCCATCACAATGGTAAATTAACATAAACAGCCTTATCACTCAATCTTTTGAACCCTGTGGTATAAATAATGATTTCAATGATAAGATGTTCAAACAGCATATATCTTAATCTATGGAAAGAATTCAGCATCACAATCTTCAAACCCTATGTGGTATAAATAATCAATTGCAATAGTGAAGACATACGAACAAATACTAAAAAAGAGCAATATTGAGGGCAAGGTGGGCACAAAGATATATTTCTCTCAAGCAAAGTTATTTACAAATGAGCAAAAGCTCTTATTTATATACATCAAGGTGTAGGGAACCCTAAATCACCTTGTGTCATCTACAGTTCTTGCAATGCATGCAAGCAATGCGCCAAACCCTAATTAAGTAAACTATACAGTCAACTGGGAAACTACCCTCAGTTTAACTAAAACATCTAATCTAAAAATGGACAATTGTGCGAGCATGCACGCCCTTATTGAAAGCAAGTTAACTGGAAGACTACCATCAGTTAACGAAAAACCCTAAATGAAATTCCAAGTAAACAAGGTGAATCTCAGAATAGATATGCATGAGGTGAGACAGCCAGTTAACTTGAAAGGGTAACATCAAGTTAACTCCTGTGTGTAATGTCTATCCTGAGAGGTGGAAACTGAAGTCTACTGGTCGCGATCTCTAGCAACCAATCCCTCAACGAGATTGTTAACTGCGTCAACATCTGAACGTCAGCAACTTGAGCAATCTTGGCAATCTTTGCACACTCAAACTAGCATTTCAATGACTGGTAACTTTACGTTCAGAATCAAGTGATGGCTGTATCATCTCTTCGGTAGCCTTGATACAACCTGCCTCAGCCTTTTCTCGACGGGGTCATGAATTAAGAATCTACTGGTCTTGAACTCACCGTTTTACACTATAATTGTTAAACTCACCGCTGGACTGCGGAACACGGCCATATTCTCGACAACTTTTCCTCAAAGCTAAAAATAGCTCATCGGGTCAATTTTCAGCGAAAAATCTGAGATATGGGTTTTGTCCAGAAAAGGATTCTAAGACAACCCAGAACGTCAGAAATGCGAAAATCTGACTTCTACTCGACCATGCAAAAACTTTTCAGCTGAGAAAATTAGAAACTCGAGAACGAATGCTCAGGAGTTAAAAATTCCTGAAAAATCAAACGCACGATTTTAATTCGAGGAAGCTATATAGAAATGATCCAGATGCTGAGACTTGTTGAATTTTGCCAATTTCAAGAACATGCGAATTGTAATCTGAGAGAAATCTGAGATTGAAGGATGAAAAAGACGTTTTTATGATGCTCTTTTTCTGTGAAAATCGCCCTTGAATTCTTCAAATTGCTGAGAACTGTGAACTTTAACCTGCAAAAGAATGTGATTGAGGAAATCGCCTTTGGAAATAGATGAGAAATCTGCCTTTGTTTGAGAAATATGAATCTCCCTAGAAAATACGCCTTTTGAATGAAGAAAAACGTATTTTGCTTGAAAATACGCCTTTGCCTTGAAGAAAAACGAATTTTGCTTTAAATTTGCTTTGAAAATATATAAAATTCGATTTCCCTTTGAAGATATGAATCTCTCTTTGAAAAATATGAACTTCTCTTAAGATTGGATTTTCTCTTGAGAAATACAAATTTCTATTGAAAGCTCTGTGAATTACAAATGATGGCGCCATGCTTAAAGAAGATGAAATTCGCACCAATTGAGCAACTGCAATACTTCAAAACCCTGACAAGAATAGAAGATCTCTGATTGGCCCATTTCAGTTGCACTGCCACTGACTGGAAGTTTGGATTAAAATAAATAATAAAATATTTATCATGCAAATAGCAAAGGCGCCAAAAATAGAAAATGCTATTTATAGACAAGCATATTCTGAACTTCAGTTGTCAAACTGGTTGAAGCTCTGAGATTCATCTTTTGACTTTACTGACTCCGAAAAGTCATCACATGAGCATATAGGCGTCCTTTTGCTCAAGATATTTCATTTTTGATTAAATCCCTACTTTGTAGCTGACAGCACTGTCGCGACTGGCCAACTTTGACACTGGTTTCAGGATGACCGGGTGATGCTGAGACTGATCTGCGATAATCAACGGAAAGCCTACTGAACAAGGAAGAAATGTCTGCTGGGAGACATAACTGCAAAATCCATCGTTTAACCCCTTGAAAAATTAAAACTTTGATTAGAGGTAGCTACGGGTTCGGACTTAGCCATTTTCCTAAAGCGCCATCGGCAGCTTCAAGCGGCGGCGGGTGAATGAGTGAACCTGGCGATAAGGCGAAGCGCTCACACGCGAAGGCAGGAATGTTCGCATCCGATGGTACTCACCACGAAGCGAAAGCTGTGTTAAGGGCCTCAAAAAGAAAAGCGCCCCTGGCTCAAGGTTGCACTTTGGACATTTCAACGAAAATCAAACATCGTCAAAACACCCTACTTTGACAGCTGATAACTGGAGCTGGGATGACCCGATCCTGGCATTATATGTTTTAACGGACAACCAGGAGGGACCTCAAGAGAAGTCACTGGAGGTGTCGAGGCAAGAAAACTGCTTCTAAGACCTCAAATACTCCAGTGCGTATTTTTAATATGTTTACCGCTCCCAGACTTGGCCATTTTTCGGACGTTTTCACCTTGAAATATGACACCAAAGACCTCGCACGCACGAGCGACTGCCAAATGCTGAAGGCTGATGACTATGCTCGTTGGATAGATAAATTGATTACGCTCAATAGTCGTGAAGACTTCGAACGCGAATGGGCTCATCTGATCAGTCTAAAGGCTAGGCGCCTAAAGACCATGAAAATGCACTGAAAACCATTTGTTGGTTCCGCCCGGAAAATTACGTGCTTAGTAGAATCTCATACGACCATGCCGAGGCGTCGGATCGACTAAATTTGAATGATGCATCTGTGGTGGATGAGAATACTGCGATGTCGCTGAAGATCTACAGCCGCAAATTACGGCATCGAAGTCCCTTTAGAAAGCGAAGCGCCAACTGTACTTGCACTGGGCAAAAATGGAGAAGCTCGGAAATGTGAAAACTCCATTTTAAGCTGTTCTTCGGACGACTGCCGCCTGAACTCTGAGAGTCGGATGACTGCGCTTGATATCTCGTCGGATAAGCAGACTAACTGTGAACAAATTGAATGTCTTACGGCAGCAATACGACAAGTTTACCCACATGAAGTAAAACCCTCCCGGGCTAAGAAGCTTTTGCACGAAAAACAAAATTCCATCCTAAAATTTAGGGATTTTTACTTCTGTCGTCGTTTGCCGGAGCTGTGAGTCTCGGAATGCTTCGCTGAATAGCTCGACGGATAGCCAGACTGATTCTGAAGAGATTGACTGCATGCTTGAGCACTTCAGACAAGATCTTGACCTCCAAAAAACTGGGCGCCCCTGAGCTATACTTGCACTTTGAGCTTTTCCTTTGAAAAATCTCCATGGTTTGAGCTCTAAAAACTCTGTTACGATCATTGAAATGACCGTCTGCAATATGAAATGTCGTCGTGAGATGTTCCTCCATCGTGAAAATCTTCATTTTGAGTCTCTGCTTCAGGTTTTGACCAATATAACTGACATTGACTGACAAACTATCGACAAAACTCCATGCTTGACATTGCCCAAAACTGTGTTTCACGACATTTTAGCAAGGTTTAGACTTTTTAATGCAAAATGCCTTGATGAAGCAAAAAATTTGGTTTGGGTACAACATTTTCCTATGTCAAAATCGCCACTCTACCTTGAAATTCGCTGATAATTCTGACTTGTACCTGCAAAGAAAGTGTTTTGATGTCTTCACCAATGATTGCTGATGAGAAATTCGCCCAACTCTAAAGAAAATTCGCCTTTGCTTTGAAGAATTACGAATTTGCTCAAGCTGTGTGAATGACGCCATGCTTGAATTAATAGAATAAAATTGCACCATAATGTTGACTGCAAGATTTAAAACCTCAACTGAAATAGAATGATTCTGATTGGACCCCCTCCAGTTACACTGATACTGACTCAGAATCCAAAATAAAATAATAATAAAAATGTTCAGTTGCCAACCACATGCGAATTTCATCTTACAGCACAAAGGGGCGCCAAAAATAACTAATTGGACAAAATGGCCACTTTTCATGCTGACATGCAATTTGAAAAATTAAATATTATTTTATTTAGTTGACAAACCACGTAAAGCATTGGAACTCGTCCGACAGACTTCACTGATTCAAAAAGTCCTCATTTGACCTCATAGGCGTCCATTTGCTCAAGATATTACGTTTTTTATTAACTTCCTACTTTGTAGCTGACTACAAAGTTACAACTGGCCATATTCAACACTGATTTCCGGGTGATCGGGTGACGCTGAGACTGAGCAGGAATATCCATTGCGAAGCCTGCAGAGCAAGGAAGAAATGTCTACTGGGAGTCATCACTGCAAAATCCATCATTTAACACCTCAAAGAATTAGGCGCCCTTGATTAAATTGATTTTCAGGTACCAGACTTAACCATTTTCCCAAACTACCATCTGACGCTTCAAATGACTGCTGACGCCGAACGGTGAACCCTACTGATTGAATAATAGGCTCACTGCATGACTAGGAGTATTCCGCATCCAACGAATATACGCAAGGCATCTGAAAGTTGCATTAAGGACCCCTAAAGTAAGGGCGCCCCTGGCCTAAAAAAGCACGAACACCATTTTGACAAAATTACCACTCTCAACCAAATGCCCTACTTTGACCTTTGATATCTGGTGCTAGGATGACCTAATTCGAGCACCGTCTGTCTCGACACATAGCCAGAAGGACCTATGAGAGACGTCTCTGGAGGCGACGAAGCAAGAAAACTGCTTTTAAGACCTCAAAAAGAAAGGCGCCTTTCCCAAGATGGAATAGACGACCAGACTTAGCCATTTTCTGAGTTGTCTTCATTTTTCAGTATTTCACCAAAGACCTCGCACGTACGAGCATTTTCCAAATCCCGAAGGCTGACGACTGGGCTCGTTGGATAGCTGGAGTAATTACGCTCAAGTCCCGTGAAGACTTCGAACGTCAATAACCTCATCTGACAGGCCTAAAGGCTAGGCGCCCCTGGCCTACAGAAGTTACAATGAATATTTTATGCTTCTCCACCCGCTAAATTACGTGCCTGGTAGAATCTCTGCCACGATCTTTCAGAATATCGGATTGACAGGCAAGTTGGTGTATCGCGAAGCCGGACTAGAGTAGCACAGATGAGAGGAAGACCTCGTCAGCAATTTCAATCATCTCAGGGGTCAATTTGAAGGGTGCTCCTAAGCTACAAGGGCGCAATTACACCATTTGAGGAAGCTCTGTGATATGAACTCTCCTCATAATCTCATCTTCTGACGCTAAGTACCGGAGCTCTCGGACTCGGATGACTGCATTTGATAGCTCGTCGGATAGGCAAACTAGTCGTGAAGAGATCGAATACATCAACCATCAGGAATACCAAGAACTAACCCCCCTTTAAGAGGTGTGCCCTTGAGCTACAGGGGCACAAAAGCTAATAAATGACAAGCTTCTACAAACTGCAACCTTTAGAATCTTCAACTTCTGATGCCAGTTACCGGAGTTACGAGTCTCAGATAGCCTCGCAAGATAGCTCATCAAATAACTGGAGTAATTCTGAAGAGATTGACTATATTCATGAGCATTTATCACAAAATCTAGGCCTTCAAAAAGAAGGGCGCCCCTGAGCTACAAGGGCGCAATTTTGCTTTTTCTTGAGAAATCTTCAAGAATTAACCACTGAAATCTTCATCTTAGCCACTAAAATGACCATACAAAGGTATAATTATTGTCGTGAAATGCTCCTCCATCATGAAATACTTCGTTCTGAGTCTCTGATTCAGGTTTTGATTAATGGATACTGCCTTTGACTGACAAAACTCCATGCTTGATATTGCCCAAAAACTGTATTTGACATCATTTTAGCAAGGTTTAGACTATTTTAAGCAAAATATCTTGATGAAGCAAAAAATTTGGTGTGGGTACAACAATTCTTCAGCCTGCGTGACTTCCTCGCAGGGTGCATCAAGCTCTTCCTCCCTTGAATGCAATCTTTCATCATCCTTATGCTCCTCAGTCCGTCTTGAAAGCAATTTTAGAGAGATTACTAATAGTTCATAGAATCAAACTATCCCAAAGAGAAATACCAATGCTAGAAGCCTACATGATTCATTATTCCCAATTTCAGGAATTATTATTAACTACATAAAATTGATTCAAGGTACAAGCATAAAATACTTATCTCTTTATTGATTATGTTGCAGCCATTTTATAGCTTGATCTCAAACATCAGCAATTTGTAGCACATTCATCTTTCTCAATCTTCTTTGTTGACTACAAATAATATGTTCATTCATCGACACAAAGATGGTTGCAGTGGTATTACAGCTCTAAGTAGACTGGTGTCAATTCATTTGACCAGTCATGGCACTCCCTCATATCGACTCCATTTTATTATTTAAAGAGGCTTCAGACTATTCCCTGAAGGAATGACAATATATGCTTCAGCTGGCGGCATGAACAAGACTCCCGATTCTTTTTGTTATTGACTGCAGAGGATTTGTATTTTTGCTCTTATCTGCTAATAATGTTAATGACTTCAAATGCACAAAGATGCAATGCAGGTTCCTTTTTGTGATTTTTCAGTGCAAGCAAATGCCATGTTCAGTGACAACAAAGGACATTATATCAAACAATTTCCAGCAATACTTATCATATGCAAATGCAACTACATCAGCTGAGATTGATAAATCAATGCAATTACAAGGCTGTAGTTGACCGCTACTTTATTCAATGAACAATGAAAGAGTAATTACAATATATCAATATGCAAATGAATTTCTTTTAGGAACCTGGAAAAACGTCTGAAAGGATGTAATGATTTCAATACCAAAGCTTAGTCCAACTCCTCATGAACCGAACTGACTCATCCTATAGAATACTGAGTTAATGTCTCCCAGATGTCGATGCTTCCCAAAGAGTTATATCTTGGATTTCCTATAGTCAAATGCCTTTGAGGATGCGTCCAAGCCAAAGGAGTCGCCTTTCCAGCATAAGATGAATGAAGACTCCTGAGTCGAATTGAATGCTGGCCAACAATGATTACACTGCCTGAAGAGTATTAAGCAACTCTCAATATATTAAAGCTGACGGCAGTATTGCCTTTTGCAATATTTAAATGTCTTTGAATGTTGGCGTCTCTTTCCAGATCGATACTTGTTCTTAGCAGCAAAGTCAGCCTTAGTCCTCATCAAATAAGCCATTAACCTGTTGTACGTCGACTTTTCAAGATGATCAATTCTTCTTTGTGACTGACTTTGTCTTTAGCATTGGAATAAAGAGACGGAATGATATCTCTTTCCCAAGCAGCTCCCGTTTATCAGCTAGCAATATATCGATCTCCTCCAATATTCTATTCCTTGTCTTTGTGCCACGCTGGATTTAACTTTTCCTTAAATGTCTTCTAGCGCTAGAGAAAATAGTCTCCTGGCAAAAGACGTCTCCCAGTGAATATGATATCGATTTCATGTAAGGGATTTTACCCAAGCAGGACCCAATAACTAATGTGCATCAACCTCCCAAAATATAAAATTGTATCTGATGACGGCTTTTCTTATAGAATATAATATCAGCCCCCTTACACATATATTTGTCTTCTTGTGCAGATTTGATGTCAATCCCATGTGATCACAGCAACCAAGTTTCTAATTCCTTCTTTGTTAATTTGTTCAGATGGGTGAGAGGGAGGCGAATATCTCCAAGGATGCTAACTTCTACTACTTACACAAATCTGATCAGGTCTTGTCTTAAACCCACTCTCATACTATGATAGTTTTAGGATCAGAAATGTAAGCAATCAAAAAATGCAACACATGAGACAAAGAACACAATAGTTTACCCTAGGAAAACCCTCCTACTCGAGGGAGAAAAAAACCCAGCAAAATATATATCTCTTATATATCAGATAAAAGTGCAGAAATCTGCTTTACAAGTCTGGCCTTTCTCAAGGCTGAGTTAAATACAAATAAAGGAGACACTTCTCCTTGATGTAGAGTACAAATCAATATGATTCTCCTTGAAATTGATCTGCTGCTATCAAATGATGATCTGTTGCTAAGGTGAGAACTTGAAGTTATTGAATTGATAATTTGATGAAACAACTTCACCTTGTATATATACAAAACAAGGTGTCTCTTCATATAGGTCGGCTTCCTTTAAGAAATAAAAAATATAAAACATAATTTGTAATTAAGGCCGACTTACCTTATTAATTATTTATCATTTAATTTTGAGAGAAAGATATCTCCCGCCGCTATAACATCAACATGTAGTTAGGAAGGATAGGATGTAAATTTCATCACATATCTTTGTTCGGGCCTAGAAGGGAGGAACCATCGGTGCCATACATGATCTAGTAATGCTCATCAAGGTGTGTCAAAGGCTAAGAGGACCAAGAATGTTGGTGCGAGGAAGCAAAAAACTCCCTCTAGAATCCCTCCTAACGTCCAAGGCCAATGTACCTCCCATAGAGGTGAAGAAACTCATAATGTGTTTATCCCTATGGCCCAAGGGGCAATCAAAGTAGATACATGTCATCAAGAAGGAGCAAAGCTATGATGTCTAGAAGGAGTAGAACCATGTTATCTGTGATCTCCTTCTCATCTAACCTCTATAACCCTCAAATATACCTTTGGGGCATCACTTCTTAGGTAACATGGGAGT
>VDFB02172597.1:0-46819 GCA_007258455.2 Sequoia sempervirens
AATTTAAATGAATTCATTTGATCCCCCAAAAGGTAAATCAAAAGTGGTTTTTTATCAACATTTTTATAGGTGTAAAGGAGCCTCTGTTATAGATATGGTTTGAAACTAGTGGGGTTTTATCCAAGGGGGTTTGATCTAAGGTAGTTTTTATCAAATCCTCTTCAATATGAGTATTTTAAATAGAATTTTTTAAGGCTTAAATCATTATATTTTCTAAAAATATGTGATTTCAGCAAAAATCAGAATCTCCCAAAAATTGTAAACTAGCTTTGTGGGATCACCCTTGTGTTGATTAGTATTTCCTTACACATGTTGTATTCCATGGAGATACATATTAAAATTTCATCCCCCTTATGGTTTTTCCTTCTTTTGATGTGCAAACCATCATGCTATTACATACAACACTAGTATTAGGTTTCATTGCATATGGTAGTGACATCTATATACACATGCCACTTAATTTTATTATTAAGGAAAATTGAGTTTTTGAAAGGGCCCAAATATTTCTACAGTAAAAAAAAACAAGGAATAAAAAATGGGAAAGCAATAAAAAAATTAAAAATAGGTTGTCAAATATAATACAACACCAAAGGACCTAACCTAAATGGTGTCAAATCCTACCCTAGCCAATCACACAGTCTTAATCCTGGTGTATGAGTGGGATATAAACTTGGAAGGAAATTTATGTCACCTTTGAATAATTATCTAGGAAATATAATTTTCTAGGTCCTTAGGCCTAGGAAAATAAGGCAATCCCCCATAGAGGCCCTAGCTTGGGGTGTCTCATGAGTAGAGGAAGATCTAGCCAAATATGTTGACCAATGATCAACCATAATAGTAACATATATATGCTATGTTAAAATTGAGGGGGAAATATTAGTGGTGGAAATGGTAGTAGAGCAACTATATTAGGAATTAGAGAAACTTCTCAATAAGATCTAAGGGAGAAATAGGAACCCCACTAGGCCTAGAAGGGACTACCATAGGAATGAGGGACAATAATCCAAAATGATATGACTCCCCCAAGAAAAAAATTGAACTCACTAAAAATACATGAAGGTGGCAAGGGAGAGCATTCCACCACCAAGAAGATGGGGAGGGCTTGTGGATAGAATTAAGAGGAAAATTTGAATCCAGATTCCTTGTGAAAATCTTATGTCTACATTGAAAGGGGAAACTCTTATTATCAATAGACTAAGAACAAGGTCGATCATTCACTTGTAATAAAAAATTAAGAGATAGTGTCTTTGACAAGTCAATGTCCACCAAGATGAAGTGAATATGATGTGAGTGTAGTTTGAAGAAGGTGATTCTACCTTGAAAAAGTGATCAAAAGAATTTCTAATGTCCTCAAAGGTAAATTTGTAGAAAAACAAAAGGGGTAGATAAGGCAGTATTTAACCCAAATTTCAATATAATGTTGATATATCCAATCAAAGGGTTAGAATAAGTAGGAAAAGAAAAATTGAAAGAGAATGCTAACTCCACATATAGGACTATTTCATCCAACATAACATCCCTATCCTTATAATATTCAAATATTAATAAAAAACCCACTAGCACATGGACAAATCTTCTTCCTATCCTCATTTATTGATGTCTAGTTCTAAAAAAGTTAAAAATTCAATTCTAGAAGAGAAGACCAAATGTACTTAAATTTATAGACCAAACACTTATTAATGAAGAAGACCTCATTATCCACCATAGTATATCCAAGCACCACCACTTGAGTGGTCAAGGTGCAAGGGTGAGGCAATTGTTTAGTCTAATATTGATTTTGATAATTGACACAACATGATACACTTCACTAATTTCAATAACATGGGAGCTAGAAGGTAGAAGGGGTGGTAGGATGAGTTTTAAGGTATGAATGGATAGGGTTCCATGAGCATGAGGTTTTTAGAGTTTCCATTTGGCATGCCACTATGTTGTTATAGTGATACCTTATTGAAAAAATTGTTGGTTGAGTTTTAGTGAGTTTAGTACATGTTATTTATGTTGAGAATTACATAAATTAGTATCAAAGATTACTTACAAAATTGGGTGCTAAGATAACTCTTTTTTCTTGATTTAGCTCATAATCAAGAATATGTAACCTAAAAAAATTATTAACCATTCCCACCCTTGGTTTCATAGGATCACTTCTCAAGTTTAAGATCTATAAAACTAATGTAAGGGATTCAAAGAGAGTCCTAACTTGAGAAGAATGCACATTAGGAGATATGACCAAATATAAAACCCAACATGTCATTAGTGTCATATGGAATTGCACATGGTAGTGACCTATACAAGAACATGTTTACATGTGATTTCACAATTTTTGATAGTTTAAATGTGATCTCATGATTTTTAATCCAATAGAATACAAATAGTTCCATTTATTCTAGGTATCACTGGATCATCATGAAAGAAACAAAGAGCCAATGAAGTGACAAATTGCTCAGTTAGGAAGTTGGCAGTAAAATTTGAATAAGTTATCTACATTATTTCAAAAATATGTAAGAATAAAATATGTAAACAAATTGGATGGAACTTTAAACTAATGGAGTTTTTTTTTTTTTTTTAATTCTATTTAATTGTTAAAGTTTGGAATTTACTTTAATGCATTGGTACTTCTGAGTTTCTCACAGGGAGAAACAAGTAGTACATGTACGTGCACTTCACATAATAAAATGATAATATTTTTATAATATT
Source organism: Sequoia sempervirens (assembly GCA_007258455.2). Classification (NCBI taxonomy): domain Eukaryota; kingdom Viridiplantae; phylum Streptophyta; class Pinopsida; order Cupressales; family Cupressaceae; genus Sequoia; species Sequoia sempervirens. The sequence continues at coordinate 2,695 of VDFB02172597.1, forward strand.
TTAGATATAAGAGTATAGGACTCATTCACATGATTACATGGTATATTTTGCAATTTTTTCTAGGAGAATTAATTATGAATTTTTTTATTCTGAGATTTTGCACCCCAAAAATATAAAAACTCATATGTCAGCCACCCTTAACTTAGTAAAAATTCATGAAATTGCTTTATTTTTAAATCCCTATATTGGCCTAATAGAGATGTGACATGTTTTGATTTAAAAAATGTGATACTCAGCCAAAGAAACTATAGATGTTTTCAATCAACCTATAATCAGGGACTTTAATTGTCATTTGAATATAAAATGAATAATGGATATACTTATTAAGGATTCAGGAGAAAGCATAATTTATATTGGTGGAAAATTAGAATCTCCTTTCAAAAACCCTATTTCATCATTTGGAGTAAAAAATAGTCATGAAAATGCCCAACGCTTCCTGTTTCGCCACTTTTTGAGGCTCATCATGATCACTACACATGCTGGGTCCATCCCTATCATGAAACACTGCTTCAGAAGTCATTTTTTCTCATGCAATATGTAGGATTAAAAGTAATCTCAATGTAGAGTCTTTAAGAGATAGGTGCCATACAAGTCCTAGGAAAACCTATTCATGTATGTGCATTATATGGAACTTGCATTAAAAAGGGTATTTTTAGTTCACCTTGAAATAGGCCTATAAATATGCTCTTATTAGATGACACATGTACCTATATGTCAACTTACTTATCTAATAGTTTTTTTAATATATTTTAAGAAAATATAGTTTGAATAAGCCTCATTTTATCATGTCCCATTCAACTTACTAAAGTCCCCTTTCTATATCCACGTAGTACATTTTCTTTATAAAACTATTTTATGTCTATTATTTGAGTAATTTATATCTTTCTTTAATGTTTATCCTTCATAGATTATTTCCTTCATGAATCAACTCTTTTTCTTAGAACATCATTACCAATTAGAAAATTCCTTTCAATATTTATTTTAAATTTTCATCATCTTATTCTTTCCCATAGCTTTAATTATACAACCAAAAAAATAATTCTTTAGTATCAACTAATACTCTTACATAAAACTAGACATTTTTTTATAAGAATATAGATTTTACATAGGTTTTAGAGTATGTTTCAATTCTTTTTTAAATGTATTCATGTAGTAGTTGTCATGGAACAATTACTAAGTAGTTCATTTGTGTAAGACATAATTTTTGAGAATATGTCCAAAGTACATAGGCTAAAAATAGTTATTTTTTTTCCCTTGATTAATAATCTATTATGCCTTCCTTCCTAAATTCCTTATCCATGTGACATATGGTCACAAGGATTTCGCTGTATAAAAAATAAAATTGTATCCATTTTATTTGGTATTTAGAATAAGTGAAACTTATCGATGCAAAAAAAATTCAATTCAATGGCAGGAAAAAGGATCTAGGGCTCAAATCACACTTTTTCACCATGTGACATTTAGGGACACAAAAATGATCATAAAAGACCACTTGGATACTATCTTCAAGGATGAGTCAGAATGGTTGATTAGGTTTTTGGACCTTTTTATGTGTGAGTTGTATGGATAATGAAGTGACATTATAAATGTAAACTAGGTCAACTATGCAACTACAATAAACTAAGATGAATTTAAACAAACATAGAGTTGACTAAGACAAACTAATAATAGAAAGGTAGAGAGTAAAGACAAAGGAACCTTGTCATGTCTCCAAATTGGAGGTATGATGATTTAATTAATTTAATTAATTAAGTTTTCCAAATTAATAATATATCAAAAGGATAGCTTAATTGATTATTTTAATAAAATAAAGTGGAGATATTAAATTAATTATTTATAGTTATTTCAATAAAGTGAAATTAAAAGATGACTTTATATTTAATTAATTTAATAAAGTGACTTAAAATAAATATTATAGCATAAAGTCACTTAAGGGAATAAAATAATATTAATTTTAGAAGCTTCTTGGAAGTGAATAAGAATTCTTTATAAGGAGTTGATTACAAGCCATTATGATCATGTCTTGGATTATTTCTATTTCTCATACCTATGTGGTATAAGTTGAGGCTTGCATTGCTCAAGGGTTTCAAGACCTTAGAGTATTAGGTTTGGTTGTGAAAGATCAATCCTAGTTGGAGTTGTGGAGGAATCCATCTAGGGTTTCTACAGGTGCTTAATTGAAGAGTTTTATCAAGTGCAATAGCTGATATATTATTGTCCTAGTTGATTCAATGTGATAGTTGGTTTACTATCACATTATTTTCATTTGCAATAGCTGTTTTATTATTACAAAGGTTAGTTCTCTTGGTATAGTAGCTGATGTATTATTGTGATCAACATTCTTGAGAGGAGGAGATATTTTCAGACTTCTTCATTTGAGCCAAATTTAGTGACCTTTGGCCAAATTTGGGAAATAAGAGAATCGATTTTAGGGATACATTTCTTTAAGGAGAAATTATTTATCATGTTGGAATGATCTATGAAGGAGACTCAGTGATAGACTTTGGGGTGATTGCTAGAAATCAAATATTTGTGTGTACTTAGCTAGTACGATTCCTTTATAGGTTCATGTGTTTTTAGGAGCTTGGTATTGAAAGCTTAGCTGGGTTCGATTTAAAAAGATAATATTAGAAACTGCATTCTATTCGAATATCTGAAGGGGCTTGATCCTTTAGACATTGACTAAGACAAAATACCAGTGAAGACAAGAAAATGTAGAGAGCTTTGAGGAAAGACAAACACAACCTACCTTTTTGGAGTCATCTCCATACTAGTATTCAATCGCATTAGTTAAATGAAGAGGACACCAACCTTATTAGAATCCAAGAACTCAATAAAAGTCACACATTGAATTCTATCACAAAAATAGGATGGGAATTGCAAGAAGGCGAGAGCAACTTAGGCATCAACAAAATAAAGAGAGGAAGACATTAGTCCAAATGCTAGTATCTAAAGAGACCTGATAATATTATATGGTTGACAGACATGTCGTCACCCTTTTTGGCTGCTAGGCTCAACTAATTAAGGAATAGTTTGGTAGTATTATTTACTAGCACTTGCACCCAATGGGGGTTCAAGGGAGACGCTGATAGGAAAATGAAGAAGAATCATCAATGAATTATTTTAATACACAGGTGGTGAGAGTAAAATATATCTATATAGGGATATGCACTGTACAATACAAGCAGGTACAATAATTTGTTGGGTTTGGTCTCTATAAAGAATGGAATCCCTTTGAACAATTTATTGCAAGTTTGCACAAGTCAAATTTACATAAGAGCATCAATATGTCTTTTTTTAAGACATGCAATGTCTAAGAAGTGACAGACAATAGTGATTGACCACCTGCAAAAGCCAAAATTGTGTAGTTGATTAGTTTTAGTTTTGATACTCTATTCAAAGAGGGGATAATAAAAAATGTATAACTTTGAGAGAGTGTGTAATTAATTGTACATACCTAAGAATGTTGTTGTGAGAGCAAGTGCAAGCGAGCTTCTTCTTTCTTCCTGATAATGTTGTATGGGTTTTTTTTCATTTTGGAGTAGTGATAAAAATAGAATGCAAGCTCTATGTGAAGGCCACTTATGGCTTTGACTCTGGAGATTGTTGTAAACATAAGGCCTTGTCTTTCAGTTGTACCAATATTGATTGTGGCTTTATTTAGTGTAAGGCCTTGTGATTTGTGTATAGTGATAGCCCATTCCATGGTTAGAGGTATTTGTCTATGGTTGCCACATGTTATTGGATGTATTGGTATAGTTTTTGGGTCTATTTCATCCCATGGTGGACTAGTGTGGTTATCCAATGTGATCGTAACATATGTAGGCAATGCAGGTGGTTTTGACCTAGCAAGATATACAATATCTTTGACTTGACCAAGTGATCCATTTACTAGTCTAGCTTGGATCCATAGGTTTTTTATCAGCATGACACATTAACACTTGCTTAGTAATACCTCTTGGGGAAGTTGCTCGTCACTATGATCGACACCTAGTTTAGATTGTGTATTTTCTGCATGACTTAGTGCAACAGGCTCATTTAGTAGTTTCAACATTTTTTTGTTGTGCAATGTTACTAGCTCATTTGTAGAAAATAAGTGTATTGATTGGTCAAAATCTTCTTGTTCAGTATTTTTTAGTTGCTTGTTAGTGTGAGTCATCAATAAGTCCCAATCTTGTTTTGTCAGTTCTGCATTGTGAATGTTTTGTAATGTTTGACAGAATTGTATTTAAATTGGATCATCACCTTCTTGTCTAAAAATTGTTTGTAATGTAACAACTATATTAAATTTGTGCCATAGGTTTCTTGCAGTTGTGTGTGATGCATAGAAAGGTTTATCCATAATAGGGGGGAGTTGTGCAAGGTCTCCTACAAGAATTATAGACATGCCACCAAAGCAAGTTTGTTGTTGATGGGGGAATGCGTCACATAACCTACTATCAATTTTCAATAGAATTTTTAGCCCAATGAAGCTCATCTCATCAATGAGAATGTGTTGTATATTCTTCATGTCTTCCTGGAATGTTGTCAATGCTTGTCCTTGTAATGGTTTCATTTCTCTAATTGGAATCTTGAGGGTTGCATGTATAGTTGAGGCATGTATATTAAATGCTACAATTCCTATTGGAGCAAGAACAAGGAGGGGGCTTACTCTTGTTGGTATGGAAGTTTGTAGTGCATTTCTTATGCAATGAATTAGATAGGATTTACCAATGCAACCAGTTCCTTGTATGACCATATGTAACGGTTGGTTAGAGCATTTCTCCATTGAGTGGTTTGTTATTATAGTCAGTGCTAGTTGTTGTTGGGGTGATAATGTATAGTTGTGATGGTTCATATTTGAAGGGGAATGCAAATCTTATTGAGACATCTTTTTTGTGTGCAAAAATTAAATAGCAACATCATGTAGATTTGTAGGGACATTATGATTTTCCCAATTGTGATTGTTATCAAAATCATGTTGACCTAGCATATCAAGTTCATTCAAGTTTAGATTATTAGTGAGGCCCAATTGAGATAATAACTCCCATTCATTCATTTCTACATTTTCTTGTTGATCCATATCATCATCAGAAGAATTTTTGTCTTCAAGAACATTTCAGTATGTTCAGTGTGATTAACATGCCATGGATTGTATTTTTGTGTATTCATTTGCTTCCGATTGTTGATGATTTCTTCTTTGGTAAGGCCTATATCTTCATTTATTTTTCAAAAAGGTTTTACAAAAGCAACTCACTGCAATAGAAGGTTTCTAATTTTTTAGAGTCTTCTTTTTGGAATGGTATGGAAATGTGGAAACACCTGCACAATTGGTTGTTCTTTTCTATTCAGCCATTTGCATCCTTTTTGAGAAGTGGCAAATGTGAAGGATCTAGCTGATTCAATTAGTGATACATTTTCTATGTGACATGGCTGGTTCATGTAGGATTGCAAATAGTTAGACAATATCTGGCCACCATCACTTGTTTTTTTTAGGCGGTGGAATATTTTCTAGCCTACATTCAATGACACAAAATTGTGATTACAAACAACAAGGGGTAATTTTTGTAGCATATGGCACGTTTCTTGGGCTCCAATATCTCGTTCAGCAACAATCTCGGCTATGAAATTTTGATATGCTTTCAATGCTTGATCTTCTAATCTTTCATTTGAAGCTATTCTTTCCAACATAGCAACACAACTTTCTAATTTTCTTTCAGCTTTAGATGCATACTTGGCAATATATTTGAGTACAAAAAGGCGTGAGATGATGGGCTAGCAATCTATATTAGCTCTCCATATAGAGAGCATCTCTGCATTATGAATGTTTAGCCTATCATCATTTCTCAATGGTTCATAAGATTTGTTTCCAGATCCATCATATGATAAAGTGGATTCCTTGCATTCTTTCCTTAGAGCTTTGTATCTGCATTCTACATGATCCCCTTTTTTGTGCAGGCATGTGCACTCTATGCATTTAGTGTTCCTTTGCACACGATTAACTAACTCTTCATAATCGATGGATGGATCGATAGAGAATATCTCAGATGTGTTTAACAAGCATGGATCATCCATTGGGGTTCTATGTATGATATTACTCATTTCAGATTTAGAGTGGGGGTTCCAAGCAGTGACATAGTTATCAAAGAATTATTTTGCTTTACCCACTTGTGAATTGTCTCCCCAATTGAGGGTATCCATGTTTGGTGCATTTTCTAGCCAAAGGAACCCATGCCCATGTGCAGAGCCTTAATGTTGTCATTCATACCTATACCATTAATTTGTTGCATGAAAGAGTTTCTGAATGACCTCTTCATAAAATATTTTGAAGCCGTGATGTAGATAAAGGGATGTGGTGTGGGGATTTCTAATCACATTGTCTATACAATGCTTGTTGGAGGAAATAGTGGAACTATTGTCCATTGGGAAAAGCTTATGCAATGTAGGCCACTTAGTGTCTGCTGCACTTAGTGTGAAGAACAAAGTTGGGGAACCTATTTGGTTGATCATGTTTTTTAGATCTGCAAGACACTTGTTCCAATAAGCCTGTGTCCCACGCAACGCGGAGCCAAAATGCATCAATTCTTCAGCCAATTATTTATCCAAGATGTTCTGTAGGTGGGCACGAAGATGTTCAATAGTTGTAGGAATATTGTCTTTGACTTTTCTTTTGATGAATATTGAAGCAGTTGCTTGGCTACAATGCCTCATCATAAGATTTAGTAGGAAGTATCTAAAGTGTGGATGTTACCCAAATATATTATCAGGATATCACATAAGATGCAAGGCATACTCATGCAGTTGCACTTCCCTACCTTGAGGTTGCATAGGTAGTGCATTTCCATTTGGAAAAAGTGTGGGAAATACCATGTCAAAAATCCCCTCGGTAGTGTACTCATTTATGGGATTTGAGCTTATCTCAGGCCAATTAATGATGGTATCATTTTCATTTTCTATCTATAAAGATTCCTTAATGATTTGTAACTCACGACATTTATTTGGTAGGCTTACCATAAATGATGTTGAATATTCCGTTCCAATTTCTACATCATCTTCACTATTAGTAGCTTCATTGTCTTTTGTTATGGGTTCTTCATTGTCACTTTGAATTGAATGAAGCATTTCTAAAATGTCTTTAGTACAATTAGGGAGTACGGATAATGCATCAGCATTGATTTCAACATCTTGGTAGTATGGGTCGTAGTGTATTTTGTAGGCCAATGCATTGTGAACGTGACTTCTACTAACATAGCAATCGTAATGCCTCCCATGTGTATGAGTTCTTCAAACAATTAATAATTCCAAGTCTTTGATTTTATGTGGCAAAGACTTTGTTATTGTTGTGATATCTTGAGGGAAGCTAATTGTGTGGCCACTATATTTGTATTGTCCACCATGAGCATGAGTAACTTGCAATATTGGATTGACAGGTGCAATTAACATCTCTTCAACCTGAGTGAGAATGTGCAAAACATGTGGTTGTTCACTTGGGTCCATATTATTACTCGAAGAGAATCGATGTATGCCTTTCTCTGAGCCACATCTTCTACATGTGTGATTGTTGTTTGATGAAAAAAGATGCATACCAGGACACCGTTCCCTACATATAGAACATGTGTGTAGGTTTGAAAATGCATCTATTCTTTGGTGGAATTTTTTAGATGCATCCATAAAGTTAGCAGACCACCTCATTCCCTTGTTATTTGAACTCATGTTTTGAGGCCTTTGTGTTGGTATTTTTGTTTCATTTTGTTTTTTGTTTCGATGTTCTAGATTTGAACTAATTGATCTAGTGGGAATACATGTATTTGTAGAATCTTGTGTGTGGTTAGGTATTCATTGATCTGGTGTTTCTAGCAAGCAGTGGGTTCATTGCATGCTACGACGAACACTTATTTCTTCTCTATGACGAGCATAATACAAGCGACTTCTCTTACGAGATTCTAGGGATTTGGTTTTAGTCTTGGATGTTTGGCTTTCTAATTCTTCCATAGTGGAGTCCATTATCTAGAACATAAATGAGAGATAAAATAAACATAAATGAAACAAATGTGTATATTGCAACACCACTAAAATGTGAAAATTACAAAATCCATTTTGCTTGACTTATATGCTAGATGAATATGATAAAAAATGAAAAAATGTGTACATATGAAAGAAATATGTTGAAGTGTACATGTGCACTCTACTTTGTATTTACAATAAACTTATAAAACAAGTTTTGAATGGATCCTAAAACCCTGTACAAGGAAAATTCTCAATTGTATAGCGATTGGGACAAAAAAGAACACGGGTAGGTAGGGGAAAACAGACAAGAGTGGATAATTACAACCTTATGTAGTCTAATTTTCATAAAGATTGCACATGTCAACAATTTTATTTAACAAAAGATTTCTTTCATTTGCAAAATCAAGTGTCCCAACTTCTAGGTCTGTTGATTTCACTCGTGATTCATTATTGTAGGTTTCATATCTACCTATCAGGGTGAAGAGAAATTGTTTGCATAGTAAATTGTGAATGACCTCTTCACTATTTTCTATAGCATCTTGCTTGAACTGCATCATGTATAGTTCCTTTGCAGGCATGCCAATGAGTTTAGTTGCTTCTTCTTCAAAAGTAATTTCCCATAGAGTGCTTGTGTGATCTTGAAGTTTAATTTGAAGAACATATCAATAACCACAATCTTCAAAGGTAACTTCACACTTTGAACAATACCATTTTCTGTCATCACTTTGTAGAGCTCTTTTCTTACATTGTTTCCCTTCAATCTTAATGGGGCAAGTTGGATAATAGAATGAATTCGATTTGATAAATACTATTGTTGCTTTTTCAATGCACTAGAGGCATCTTGTTGTATCCAAAGACTCTTCTAGGACATTGGAAATGGTCTTCTGTTCAAGAAGTGGGGGTGCATCTAGAAGGTTTGTTGTGGATGTGAGAAGACCATTCCCATCTTGCACAAACCAAGCTTGTAGTTGTGTTGTTTCTTTGATTTCAGGGTTAATAAACAATTGGGTGGTAACTAAAGTGCTCACAACCTTACCATTATATTCTGTAACATGACCATTTTTAACAGCAAGCACAGGCGACTTTTGTGCATGGTACAGTTCGTGGAGTTGTGCACCTTCCTTTTGAGCCACTCATCCCCACAAAATCACATTTATAGTGGAGGTAGACATTTCTAGCAACTTGAGGCTCCTCCTACAAACCTCTATGCCATCTCTTCTTCTTATTATAGAGGTAGGGTCCACACATATAACAACTCCTACTACATCAATCAAAGAATTGTTATTTGTATTCAGGATCTCATTAATGGGTGTGAAAGAGAACTGGTGTAGTGGAATTAAGTGGTCATCATCAATAAGAGTGACCTTTGAATCATCCATCAAAGTGATTTCCATTTGACTATTCAACTTATTGTAAAACTTATTAACAAATTTGATGGTCCCACCAGAGATTGTATATACAGAGCCAATATGAACATTTCTATAATGGAGGTCTGCAACTTTATTAAAGCTAGTGACATGCACTTCAGTGTTCTCACTATCTACAATATCAAAGCTAAAAAGTTGCCCCGTCCCTTTCTTTGTGTCAAACTATTGAATCTCTTTTTTCATAGTTACACGACCTTTTATTGTCCACCTTGTCTAAACTAGATTCAAACTTTTAAAAGGAGTGATAGTTGAGGTATCATTTTTCTTGTGCAACGATGCATGTATCCCAAACATCATTTTTTTGGGGTTGGCTGCATGGGTGTGACACTCTCACCAACATTTGTGCATGAGTTAGATGAAATCCCTACTCTTTCATGTATAGATCAAGCTCTAGTTCTTTGAAGAGGAAGGTGGGATCCCCAATGACATCATGTTGTGTGCATGCAATCTCCAATTTAGAAATTACAATAAACCTATAAGTAAATAAAGAAAAATGCACTTTTAGTAATGCAAGTAACAAATATAGATGGACATGTTCAATTTGAGAGCAACATTGGAGTGGTTGGCTCACCTTGAGTTACATATAGTAGGGCATGTGTATTATGTGATCTATATGATAGAACCCTTTTGAATTAGCTCTGAAGTTAAAAAATGGTTATACTTTATTGGAAATATTGTTGTTTGAAGATGCACTCCATTAGACAAATCTAATTTGTATCTAATGGTTGATTCGTCACCATGGCCAAATGTTGAAATATTGAAGACTTGGAGATGTGGATATATGTCTTTGGTGCCAATGTTTATCAATGTGATTGCATTTTGTGTCAAAGAGATAGACATAGCTAAAGGGAGGTGAAGTATCCCTATAAAGCCCAATGAGTTGATAAGTATGGTATGGTTTGTAAGTAAAAATATACAAATTTAAAGTTGGATTCCTTTGTAAAAGCGTGAAGTAAATCAAAGCATGAAATTTTCCTTATATATAAAATGGATAAACTATTAAAAAAAGGAGATGTGTGCACCATAAAGGTTTCTTTGTTTTACTATCCTTGCCAGAAAGAATGCTTAAATACATGCAAAAGTGCCACATACAATTTATAGAGTGAAGGTGATTGAGGATAATCGAGAGAAGGTAAATAGACCTGTAGGTAATGATTGTATTGTAGTTTGTACATAGATTTATTTGGCTGAAACCAATTTGATCCTGTGGATGAAAGGAAGCACAAAAAATTTAGTGAGCACACATCATCAACAAAACAAATAGATGAACCATTGAAAACTTATACATGTAAGGGTGTCAAATATTGATTAATAAATTTGATGTATACATTTTAATAGAGAACTCCAACATGTTTTATTTGTGTGTGTGTATTAAGAGACGAAAAAAAACACATGCATACCTACAATAAAAGAAAGTAGTTGTTTGTTTTGTTCCAACTTGTATTAGAAATAATGAGAATGTGTAAATAGAGGACTAAGATTTTTTGGAGAATTAGTTGTAGAAATGAAACATTATTGGCACTCGACGACATTAAGTGTAAAAATGAAGAATGGAAGGAAAGTAACAATATTTTCCAACTAAAAAAGTTACAAGTGGAAATCAAACGTAATGATAGTTAATAAAGGGCATAATTCTATTAGAAAATCACATACAATTTACATAGATATGGATTAGATACAAAATACATAGTAGAGAAGGACTTTTGCAATGCAGCTCTAGTGCAAGGAAAACAGTCGTGTTTGTACAAGGAAATAGATATGGATTAGATACAAAATACATCGTAGCAAAGGACTTTTGCAATGCAACTCTAGTGTAAGGAAAACAGTCATGTTTGTACAAGGAAAAGATCATTATCATAGGAACTTCCACCAAAAAAGTACAAGATATAAATAGTTGGTAGTACTCATATACACAAAAAAAACTTGATGACATATGACATATGTGAAACAAAATTATTTCCAAACATTGTTCAAATAGTTCAGAAATGCAAGCTGGATGTATGGAGCACTGCCCTATCTGTAGTGAGCATCAGTGCACATTTCGCTTAGAAAAGTGCAAAATGAAGCCAATGTGTCACAAGTCCTATGGAAGTCTTCAAGTGTTGTTTCCATTGAATATATCTCATTGTCTTGCACATTATGTATATATGGAACAAGTTGTTGCATTTTCTGCACAATATCAAAGCAATTGGTGGTGATTTCACATGCAAATCTTTGAATGGCCCTTGGAGGAGGCCCACCTGAATTCGTAGAGGGAGGTGAGCCAAGTGGAGTGTAGGATGAGTTATCACTACTGGATATGTCAATGATGTCATCAAGTTGTCCAAGGTTTGCCATTCCTAAATAAAAAAAATTGAGATTGTACCTAGTGTTAACTAATAGCAATACGTACAAAAAAACATTCCAAAGAAACATATAATAAAACGTATCTTACATTTAATTAATTCCATATTAACACCTATAAGATATGCAAAAAATACACAAGAATCTAAGAATTTCTTTATGAAGATTTATTGGAATATTTGACAATATTAGAGACTAAGGGAATTTTGCATCATAAAGTTGTCTCCTAGATGTAACATACTTCCATGAACTTCAAATAGCTTTCTCCTTGATATAGGTAACGTTAGTTTCAAAATTCAAAAACTAAATTTTATTTTCATATTCATCAAAGGAAGATTTATGAGTTAAATATATGCTCACTCTTAATGTTATTTCCAAAATATAAAGATTAAAGATTATTTCCTTATTAATGGCGATTTAGTAAAAAATCAATTTATAATTTTAGATGTATGTTCCTTTATAATGTTATGATCCACTATATAAAGACAAACATGTCCATCATTGAGGACAACTTACCTATATTTTAAACATATACTCCATACTATTATAATTAACTATAATTTTAAAACAAAGATTATATATCTATCTAATCCAAAAAAATTCCTTAATTTTTTTTTATAATTTAAATATATATACATATACAATGGGTCTCTTAAAGATGTAACAATAAAAATAATAACTAAAATCCTTTAAATATGATATCTTAAAAATTATGAACTAACTAAAATCCTCTAAAAGATGACATCCTAAAAATAATGAACTATCTAAAAACTCTCAAAAGATGACATCATGGTGACATCATCCAAAATAAAAATATAATCATTTATTTGATTGTATTGAATTTACTAAAATCCTATGAACCAACTCACTAAAATTAGTTTAACTTCATAAATTTGACTTCATCTCAATCATCTTTATAAAAAACAAAGATTTTATTTTTATTTTTTTAGATATATCCAACTCTAAAGACAATATAAATATATTTTATACATATGAATAGAGCATAGGTTATCCCAAAAAGATAAAGGCTAGAATACCACATAACATTATTCTAGGAAAATAGGGTGAGAATAAAGCATAAACCTATTCAAGTAAAACATAATAAAGGAATAGAACCTTGCAATGGCCAAAGACTGATGAATGAAATGTAAATAAATCTATTCAAATGCTAAAAATTTAATTGGAATAATTAAGGAATAACAAGTTAGTTTTGATAGAAATATCTCTTTAGGAGCATGTCTCATCATAGGAGAGGGATTACTTAAAAGTATGACAAGAATTGTTGTTAAAAATAATCCCTATGTAAATTTGAAGGATCTACCTGCACTAGCATATGGTATACTTAAGATTGATTTTTCTTCACAAATGTGCTCATAGTAGAGCATTCCCTATATTGTGTAATAGAAGTATTAGGGAAAAGCTTTGCTCTTCTTATCAACAAATTTTATTTATCAATCAACTTTTTCTTGTTTGCAAAATATTCGAATTCAGATATTTTAGATAATATTTGATCTTAAAATTTTTAGATGTCAATTGGTTCATTTCAGTAACAAGAAAAACTAGATATAAAAGCAAAGCACAGTACGTAAAAGCTATATAGGATCTAAAAAATCTAGAAATAACCCATCAAAGCAGGCATACAAGTTGCTAAAACAAAGGAAAATGTGGACTTTAGGTTTAGTATTTGGTGGATTTCTTAAGTCAGCTAAAATCAAAAGCATTAACTTTGTTAGCATTTTGTAATCTGGTGCATTGAAGAAATCAACTCAGATACTCTTATTGGTAAATGTGTCTAATTAGTCTTTGCATTGAACTACAAACCCATCCTTGAATAAATTTGTACAAAGCGATTGCTAAAGTACTTCAAATTTTGCTTTCTATTGTTTGATTTGGCAATTCATGTACACCCAACATTCTTGATAAATAGTTGTTGGGGTTATCATAGCAATGACCTAATTTAATTGGTTTGGTACTTATATATTTGTTCAAAAACTAAATCCTTCCTTTTCCTACACATATATGAAGATGTGTGTATATTTTATCTTTATAAACAACTTCCAAAAGTAAAGGTAAAAAGCAAGGAAGACAATAGAATTCCATATCTTCCATCCCTCCTTCACTTTCACAAAAAAGAACCATGATAATGAATTAAAGTAAACTGAAGAATCTCTTGCATTTTCTGTGCATGCTTGTTACTAACAAAGTTGTATTTGAACCTAAATAAACCATACATTTGTCAGTGTGCACCAATACATGAAACATTCATTGATATTCAATGGAAAGATAAAAAGTATGGCTTCAAACTATTTGTTGCAAGTTGAAGGTAATTTTTCCATTAATAATAATATTAACTGTTTGGGTCAGTAAGTTTTTAGTTTCTTAAAACACAGGCAAGAAAAGAAATAACAAAGAACACAATTATTTTTTTTAATACAAACATACAGCCTCAACATTTTTTTTTTTGATAATAAGGTTTTTCATTATAATTTCTTGCATACAGATTACAAACTCATGCATATTTTATATATAAAAATACTATTTTTATCTTCATGATTCTAATTATTTCGTAAGTTTCTTTTGGAGATCCACTAGCTAGCAAAGGCACTGGTTGGCCTACAAATGATAACATTCAAAGTACAATTTTTTTCCTCTCAAGATTATATCCAAAATAAAAAAAATAAAGAAATAAAGAAAAAATGAGTACATATATTTCTTAACCATCGCACTAGTTTTACTGTCGCACTTGACCTTGGTAGTAACTCCACCTTCTTGATAGACCATGATTAGGTTGCATATAACATTATATCATAGTTATTCCCCAAAAATTGAAACTGTTTTAAGAAACTATGTTCCCTAAAAAATGAAAATGTTAAAAAGACAAAGGAATCGAACTCTCAACCTATCTAGCACAATTCCAAGATAATTTTTTAGTGAAGGCTGATGCAGACTGTATTTTAGGGTTTTATTCTTGACGTGGTCTACAAGAAATTGGATTCAACAAATAGTAGGCCATACATTTTATTTTAAATTGTAAAAAAAAATAGAGCAAGCACAGGAAAGAACAAAAACCCTTTAAAACCTTCTTGTGAAAATAGAGATTTAATTTTGAGCTTGGAAGGATAAAGGAATTTTACAACAAACTAAATAAAAATAGTAATTACAGGTAAAGGTTGTTGTGGTGGCTCCTCTGATCCTGCAGGCTTCAAGAAAGATGAATCATATCTGACTGTAATTGACTCAAAGCGCATAAAAATGTTTGAACAAATCCAGGATGAGCAGCAAAATGACCATCAAAAGATTGGAGGAGAGCCTATCAGGTTAGTCAAAACATTTAAAAAATTTAAATGCTTTGCTATTGAGAAGACAAAAACCAATTAATTTTATGGTTAGAAAGGAATAGATTTCCACAGTCTGTTTTGAAGAAGAATTCATATTTTTCTCAAGTTTTTTATTGTGTGGTGAAACTGATTCTTGAGGATGGTTCTGAAGTGCAACCCATCATCAAGAGAAAGACAAAATGTAGTGTGAGGTACATGAAAACTTATTTCATTTATAGTAATTTGAAGTAATGTAAGGCAAAATTTATCCCAAAAAGATGGTTTGAAATAATGAATTATTTAAGTTATTCAAACCAACAAACTAACTTTATACATTTGAAATAATCTTTGAAGTTGTCATCATTGCTAGCTAGACACTTGATACGGGAGAATAATATGTGTGAGAAAGGCACAACTTATCAAAAAAATATAGGCCAAAATAACACATTACCTTATTAGAGTAGTATCACGATGCATTCAAACCAAACAAGCTTTATACCATTAGAATTCATTTTTTAAGTTGCGTCTGTTGTTAGCAGAAACCCATATTTTGCTACAGATAAATTTGTTCTCAAGTTCAATTATGGTTCTACCAAAATATGCTCCATTCTTGCAGCTAGAATTTTAGTCTTGTAGATGTTACTAAGGGTAATCCAATAGTGATAAAATTATTAAATAAAAATAGAGGCAAATACAAAACACTTTGGTCCTACGAAAAAATAGTTTTTCAGAGATTTAACTATATAAACAAGGAACATCTAATGCACTTAAGAGTCTAGGTGCACAAAGATTCAATGTGATGTGTGAGGCAAACACCATCATCTCATTCCTCAAAGTTACACAATGTTGAGTTCAATGGTGAAAATTGAAAATCCAAGACCCTCGTCATTCTTTACAATGTTAATGTTATAATTGAACAAGTAGATGAAGAATGCATCATTTCAATTATTAACATTTAGTTTTTGTCTTGAAGATAAATGATCTGTAGATAGAGAGAAAGCTAGAAATATAGATGTTATACAATATCACATGCAATGGAAATATCTCTTCATTGAAGCTCTCTTTAATGGTATTTGACATACTCTAGTATCCTTCATTCTTTTAATTGACACAATCCCAACTAAATCAAGAGGAGCAGACTCTGCTATGCTTCACTAGGAATCTTGACATGGAAAAATCTATATACACACAATGCATAAGCTATCCTTAAAAAGGAATCAAAATAGCATGATGTTTTATTAAAGGAGTATCAACATACATTCAAATGCAGGCTTATCTATTAGAACTTAGAAATCATCTAATGTTGTCATCATTGCTACTAGCGCACCCATATATATCATTTCAAGTGAAGTTGTTCTCAAGTTAGGTTGTGGTTCTATAGGAATATACTCCATGCTTGCAGTTAAATGTCCCACCATGTAGTTGTTACTGATAGTGATCCAGAAGGGATGAATTTATTAAATAAAAACAAAAAGGTAAATACCCAACAATCTTGCCCTAGCAAATTGGTTGTAAGAGACTAACTGGATAAACATGGTACATCTAGTGCACTTAGGAGTTTAGGTGCACAAGGATTTAATGCAATTGTAGTAATAATGTGACGTCTATGGAAAATGCTATCATCCCTCTGCTTATAACTACCAAAGTGTTGATTTTAATGGTTTAGATTGGTAATACAAGTCCCTTGCACCCAATATTTGTCTTGCAGATAAATGGCCTTGAGATAGAGAAAAAGCTAGGAATTATGTTTCTTAAGCATTCCCTAGTGCAAAAGAAGAATACATCTATTGAAGTTGTGTTTCAAAAGGAACCTGACGGACTCTAGTACCCTTCATTCTTTAAAATGGTAGAGGACCAACCAGATCCAGAGATGCAGGCTTTTAACAAACCCAACATGTTTCACTAGATCTTGACAATTCTAAGACTGATGCTAACCTGGAGTCTGGGCATAGTTTAGTGCGATGTTACAAAAGAACCAAATAATGAAAAATAAAAAATAAAAATTTCAGAGGAGAACACTAGCCATTTGAGAGAACTTCTCAAAGAAATGTGATCTACATGAAAAAAATGAAAAAAATGAAAAATAAAGCAGTATCGTCTCAAATTGCGTTTAACTCTGTAATTCCTTCTACATCCAACTTCAAAGCGTGTCTCTGCAAATAAATGTGGACAAAATAGTCTATTTATGCAAACTAAAGGCGGTGAAGGTAGAGTGAAAGAAAAATTTGGTAGATGTGTCCATAATGAGATTGGATGCAGAATTAAGTTACCAAATTCTTGTTCAGATTTGGCTCTGATGGAGGTGGCTTTCTTTTCATGGTAACACAAGTTGTCAATGATCCCGGATAATCTATAACTTCCGATGGTGAGAAATTAAACTACAGGGTAGAGTGTTTAGACGGTGGAGTGTATGGAGTGTACTTGCATTCAATACATGGCATGATGAATATTTTTCCTAAATATTGTTCCTGCAAGATCTATTCAATGCACGACATGATGAATATTTTTCCTGAGTATTGTTCTTGCAAGATCTATTCAATGCACGGCATGATGAATATTGTTCCTGCAAGATCTATTCATCGATTGAATAGTTGGTCCATAAATGAATTAATTTATGACTGTTGGGGGTTGAACCGGAGTTTCATGAATCTGAACATGGTTTACTAGTTGGATTAAATGGTTTTGCGGGTGTGAGATAGGTATTCTGGGCTTCTGTGGACTAGCAAGTCCAAAATAAGAATCCTATCGGCTAAATTACTTATCACTTGGACATGCATTCTTTTGTGCAACAATGCATTACAAATATTCCAGTTGGAAGTTCGACTTCAACTGCTCAAACCAATGAATTCCAAGTTCTTTATTTATCTGAATTAGAATATGTATCTATAATGGACTTTACTCATGATACAAAAGGGTCCAAATCTACAATCATATCAATTTGAGTTAAATTTGTCATTTGCTATTATAATTGTCCTCATTGAGAGCAATCTGTGTGATAATCATTTGGGAGGATTGTTACCAGTTTATGTATTCATTGCTATGCTACAAAGTTTGGGAATTTACATGGTAAATGATTGTAGTAGTAATAGTTTGTTGTAGATGCTTATCTGATTGAATGCATTTTCATTAGAGTTATGAAGTTTGCACATTAAGTGTTTGGGAAAATGTCTATTTGTTTTAATTATGCAAATGTATAAGAGTTTAGTCTTCATATCATTAAAAATCAGAAAGATTTACTTGTATTACATTCTAGCATTGTTTAGTTGAGGCTTTTATGCATAATACCATCATTCAAAATAGTTAAAGAAAACTAAAACACAATTACCAGCAAGAACATAGTTGGAAGACAACCGTTTGACGAAATGTTGAAGAGCTTAAACTGAAAGTTTACATCAAAATTAGCAAGGGACATTACAAACCTATCATTCAAAGTTGAGTTGAAATTATCTAGATAGGGGTGTGGGAACTCTAGACTAAGAATTATGGATTTTGGGATTTTAGAATAAATTTTAGAAAGTCACAATCTGTAGGCTCTTTTTTACAAGGTTCAACTTCAAAATTTCTTTTGTTGATAAATAATTGATCTTGCCCTAATTTTATGAGTGAATAGGCTTCAATACTTTATCTTGCAATTATGTCTTCAATATTCTCTAAATCCACTTTAAATCTACCACCTACAAGAAAGAGAGGAGAGAAAGGGTTGTGTTGTATAGGGGCTTGCCTCAATCATTTAACCATAGCTCTTTATATTCATTATAATATCAATAATCATTCATTACACTCCTTATATCTCTATTATAGTCAATACTCTATGCCTTATCATATCATAATTCATTCTATTCTACTCTATTCTACCAGTGAAGACTTCTTTCTATCTATTTATAGTTCTAGTAGGAGATGTGGACCTTAGATAGCATCCCCAAAGTAAATTCTATCTTCCTAAGCTCATTTTTTGGAATGTTCTTTCCAATTAGATATTAAGTATCTTCGAATTGGTGTTTGTACACTATTTTTTGACTAACATAAATGATAACCCAAATAATAGTGCAAGGGATAGAAACT
Source organism: Sequoia sempervirens (assembly GCA_007258455.2). Classification (NCBI taxonomy): domain Eukaryota; kingdom Viridiplantae; phylum Streptophyta; class Pinopsida; order Cupressales; family Cupressaceae; genus Sequoia; species Sequoia sempervirens. Next base: position 21,830 of record VDFB02172597.1, read on the forward strand.
ATGAAACTATTAGTATATCGATGATTTCAAAATAAAAATAAAGAGATAGAGTTAGTTTGATAAGACAAAAATTAAATGCTAATGAAAAATATTCATGTTAGCATGAATTTATTTATAAGCTAGATAAGGATACATATAGAGGCCTATTAGATTCATGAATCAAGGTGATGAAAAGTTCAAGAGGTATGAGTTAAGTCTCAATAACTCTCAATTAGGTTAACTTATATTCCAATTGAACTAAAGGTTACCTTGACTAAATAGAGGTGACACCTAAATACCATCAATCAATGATCGATGAGATACTCTCAAATCAAGGTGTACATGTGCACCATTTTTAGCTACCTAGGAGAGAATAATTAAGTGTTCATCTTATCTTATGTGAACTTAATAAATAGGCGTAGCATCACATTTAAGGTATAACATATCCAGGATGGATAAAATATTATACCAATAGGTAGAGAACTTTTACTACTCAAAGTTTTCTTGCATTAATCGGTGCAACATTTACTTAAGGTGACCTTTATTACTTAAAGTCGACAGCAAACAATATATATATACATGAATTAAAGGCATACAGACATAGGTCCATGTGCAATAGATCACCCATGACCACCTCTATTTAGGGATTCATTTTAAACACTCATAATGTTCTTGTTAATTATTGATAGGTAGTTATATTGAGTCAACCAAATAGAAGCAACTGCTACAAAATTCCTTGGTTGCTAATCCCTTAAAAAAATTTAATTCATCATTTAGGTGTTCGTTCTTCTCTCTCAATAATTCTTTCTATAAATAGTGGATAATTGGAGGTGCAATCATGATTGTCCAAGCATTGATAATAAATAATTTTTACTTACTTTATTAATTTTACCTTTATCAATTACACTTCAATATATCATTCTTGTGATTTTTTGTGTTTATGCTCCAAAGTGAAAAATAATTAATCAAATGATATGGGTGTTATTCTCATGTAACTTTATCACTTCTAAGTTTTGAACATATTTAGGGACTAAACTATAAAATCTTAAGCATTCATTGGACTAGTAGCTGAAAATATTCTATGTCATTCATTAGTAATCATTGTCAGGTTAGCCACGAATTTCTCTGAAAAAGAAAAATCTGTTTAATAAGTAAAGATTGGTTATAGCCACCTGACATGCAGTTTGAAGCATTGTATATCTGGGCCATAAAGAGAATTATTGGAGATGAAGTCCATTTATAGGCTGATCCAAAATTTTGACAGGCCAACGATATAAATAAAACTGTAAAAAACATGGAAAACAAAATTTAGAAATATCCCCAGTCTCACATTGTGTGTTCGTGTAAGAAACATAATTTCAAGGCGTTATGAAATTAAGCTTCCTCCACCGTCACTATCTATGGTTATGAGTCCAAATCCGCCTTGCAAATCAGTTGAAATCACTATAATCATAAATCTAATCTACCTGTCAAGTTGTGTGGAGCAATATTTTTTAACATAAATTATAAATAGTTGTTATTTAAAATAATGAATTTATCCAGGCATCCAATCTACATTTAATAATTTTTTTTAAATGAGGCAATTATTGAGAAGTTTCAAACTATTGGAAATTTGCATAATCCAACAATTTTACATTTAGTTCTTTGTGTATTTTAAGGGGAAAGTTCTGATAACTATACATATTATATATATGCTTCTTGTGAATGAGAGAGGTAGAGATGTTATGTTTTCTATTCTTACGTTGAAGATATTTATTATATTTTAGAGGAAATAATACCATCTTTATATCATTCACTACCATGTTTTTGGACAAATGAATGTTAGAAACAATAAAACATAAAAGAGAAGGAAATCTATCATTTACAAAATTTAATAGGGATCCTAGCACTAGAGTGTGCTACATTTTGAGGGCTAGAGTGCCCAAGAATGCTTGGGTTGAATTATGATATATTTGATCTTGAAACTTTCTAGGGAGTTTGGGCATGATTTCTTGAGTTTAGGGTTGTTGTGGGGTCCTTTTGTGATCATTAAAGACATTAAAATGAATAAAAAATTATCTTAAATATACAAAGGGTATGAGCACTAGAATGAGTGTAAAAACTCATATGGAGTTGCAAAGGAGGGAATTTCTAGTCTTACAACAACCACGATAGTTATGATCACTTCACAATACCAAATAGATTTTTACTACATTGAGACAGTCTTTATTCCATGCTAGCTATAGAGTTAAATCGAATAGTATTAGAATGATTTGACCTTTTGACATCTCATTTGTTTTTAGATGGGTTAATTTCCCATTTAGTTAGCATAGTCCTTTACATTTGTCTATGTAGTTAGAGCACCTTTAATATTTTTCCACATCTAAGTAGAGTGTACTCATTGAGCCATCAATTTTGTTAGATGTTTACTCTACATAATTATAATAGGTGGAATCTCTTACTTTGCTCTCTTTCTCTTACCTGTATGTTTTGAAAATAGCTTCTTAACTAAATTTTAATTCATAATTATCTCAAATTTTGTGATGGATTCTACTCATTGTATGCTTCTCATTATTTTGTGATTTTTAATGGAGTGCCAAAGATAGGAAAATTTAGAAGTGGTCCATTACTTTATATGGACTAGATATCCTTTGATTGTTTGTAAAATAGTCAAATTCCCAAAGGGTGTAAATTGTAAACATTGTTAGTAATTACAAGAACCTAGATATAGAGATAGAGGCAAGTGAGATACAATAGTCTATAAAGTGTTAAATTGTTCTTGTGAAGTACAAGGTTTCTTTCACATAAAGATCGCTTTTGTATTTGTGGAGATCAATTATGTAGATGTGGACCTAAGCTAGAGCTATAGACAATTAAATTTTTAAATTAGAAAGCTTCTTTTGATTCGAAAGTACAAAACATTGACATTATTTTTGACATTTCTGACAATATTTTTCATCATTAAAATTCAATGAAAATTATTTTCAATGAAAGAGTTGATTTTCACATAATTTTCCTTTCTGTTTGAAATGCCACTTTTTATCACCACTGTCTCCCTCTTCTATCTTCCACATTCATTCCTTATATTTTTTTTAATTTATTTTTGTTTCTACATATATTTGTAGCATCAATCAACCCTAACTCTATTAATTAAATTAATTACTCCTTCAAGGTTGACATTCATTTAACTAACTAAGAAAAAATTAATTGAAGTATAATACACCCTTACAATATTATATTATATTATTACCTTTTCAATATAAATAGATTTTATTTTGTATATTTTGTAAATTATTTGCTATAGTATAGAAGAGAAAAATAAATAAGAAATAAAAATTTAGAGGGGGTGTATTAAATTATTATGATTCTTTATATCATCTATAATATAGATCATTATTCTAGGGTCCCACTCTTCCAATGACTCTACTTCATTGTGATGGTCTCATTCTCCATTCCATTCTTCACACAACTCAACTACTTTATTTTGATGTCTCATTCTTCAATCCATTCTTCATATACCTCTACTTTATTATGATGATTTTCTTCACATGACTACCATTATTGTGAGACCTTCACTTTCCAATCCATTCTTCACGACTCCTTAATTTTAATAATCCCATTTTCCAGTGCACTTTCCAATCAGGACTCTATTGTGTGGTCCCATTCACCATTGTCCCATTATACACTCCATTCGATAGCTCCACTTATAACATCAATCCGAAGATATCGCTTCCCATCATCACCAGCTCCCTCTTCTCTCTTCCACATGCTTTCCAAGATGACTCACCGTGATCTTCTTGTCTTCCACGCCCTTTCCTTGACAAAATAGGCATTTCTTCTATGAAGTTTCTGATTTTTTTTCGCTTTTCTTCTACTTGAACTGTAGAAATGAAGAAAGAGATGAAAGTGACACGTGACCAGTGAATCACATCTCATGACCTTTAATAAAAATGCATTCATGACTAACGACCCATAATTTAAGGAAGTCTGATATCATGTGGAATTTGAAGCGCTGAACATCAAAAGTCTAGTCAAGTAAGACAAAATATGAATCGACATTTTCCTTTCCCTTCCACAGTCGACATTCTCAAATTTGGTGGATTTTTGCATTCAAACCGTGCTTTACTAATCATATTAGTTTAGTTTTTCTTTACTTTTACAGTGACTTCGTGATTCTTTACATGACTCTACTTTCAAACAAGATCTGTTATCAAATAGACTTTCTAATTTATTATTAAGATTTTATTTTAGAGTTGAGACAAAATCAAGATATTAAGATGATCGAAAATAAAAAAGTAAATTCTAATTAAATAATTAGAATTAGAGTGTTCAAATGAAATTACGTTTATGGGATATAATCTAATAACAATCTCATTTTTAAGATATAATTTCATTCAAATTTATGTGGTTTCATCTTAAACAAAGTTTGATCTTTGAAACTATAATATCTATTCACTAAATTATATATGAAACTTAGGGTAAAATTTGGTGGTGCTAAAGAGCATTGTGTGGCTTACTATGCAATGATTTCAAAGTGGAATGCTTTCTTATTCAGAAGTCAAGCCCTTAGATCAAATTGATAGTAAAAGAAAGGGAGTTAAGAAGGTGTCAATGGACGCCAATATAAGTGGCAATGAATACCATTGTTCTCTTTTTGATTGCTAAAGTAAGTCGGTGAGTGACTATCTTAGATAAATTACTTAGTGTGTGCTTTGATAATGAAACACTTGATAATTAATGATAAATTGATTATTGTTTATTGTAACATAGGATGATTGATGATTGATTTACTTACAAAAGGATAAATTATTTAAATGTTTTTGTAATTTCTAGTCCATAAATATTTGACCATTTGATGATCCACTAATGTCTTTGCAAGATGTATTTAAATACATATCCCTCAACATGTAATTTTTAATTTTCATCACCCACACTAATAGGTATCAAATAGATCCCACTATTACTTTCCTTGGAATGCATGAGCTCAAATTTTACATTTGAAAGGTGCAAGAGAAATCTTGCATCGCCCTTTTTTTCTTTTCTTTTTTCTTTTCTTTTCTTTGGGTGAATACTTGTGAAGCATATTTGCTTTAAAGACCTAAAGAATAGTTTAAAACTATCAAAATTTCAAAAAGGGTTAAAAATATCATGGTTTAATATATTTTTAATAAGTTTTCATATGAGCACGTACGGACTTATTTAATTTTCCCTAAAGCTTCATATTGGTAAATTGCATATTGTAGGTAAGTTTCAAGCCAAGATTATTTAAGAAATTGAAGATGTTAGTTATTTATGTTATTAAAAATCTTAGAAACATTATTAAAACTAAGTTTTGAGGCTTCAAGTGACTTTTTCTAGCCTCGAGCATTGTAGATTAGTCTAAGTACTTCAATTTAATGAAAAATGGACTCAATCAAGTTCTTGGATCAAAAGTTATGACTCCAAATAGTTGAGCTATTTTTTTGGGTAATTTAGAGTTACAAATTTCAAAATTTTCTTGGAGGTGTCCAAGGCTATTTATAACATATTTTTCAGCATTTCAAAGTAGTGCAATGATGATGGGATGGTGATAAGTAATAAAAAAGGAGGGAAGACATGAATTAAAATCAAATTTGAAGCTAAAGAGTGGAAAATGGCTCTTAAAAACTTGGGAATGAAGTTGCAATTGCAATATGTTGAGTATTTGCTCCTCTATTTTATTTCATATTTTTGTTATGTAAATAGTAATATTTTAAATAAATAATTCATATTTTCATGTGTACATTGTTTTGTTGTGTTTTGTGTGAATTAACCCTTCATCAAGTGGTATCAAAGGAGGATTTATTGAGTTCATAAACATACCATCCAATGTGAGCATTGCACTAAGACATGTGATTGTGGGTTTGAGGTGAATTTGATAAAAAAAAATCATGAAGAAATTATGGTGGGAGAAATGATCTTGTTATAGAAGAGGGTTTTAGAGCCCTCTAAAGATAGAATAATGTACTCTAAGAGAATATGAAGATAGGATTAGATCTTAGAAGAATCTAGAAGAAAGTGAAGATAAAGTTGAACAAGAAATGTAGTCAAAACAACATAAACAAGTATCAATAGATCCATGTATAGTATCATATTGTTAAAGGCTATTTAGAAGATTGGAAAAAGAACCAAAATAGAAGTTTCTACCTATTTTAGAAATATCAATTTAAAAAACTTGATTGATTGGATCAATGATATGGAGTACTTTGAGTGTGAAGATGTGGAAAATTCTAGGTGGGTCAAGTTTGCTAAGACAAAACTAAAAGGTCACACCAAAATTTGGTGGTGGAAGGAGGTACAACTATACAAAAATTCAAGAGGAAAATAAAAGATTACAAAGTGGGATTGAATTGTGGATAATATGAAGAAGCAATTTATTCTATTTGATTATGAAATTTAGAGTTGTTGAAGAAGATATAAAGAGTGAAGAAAAGGTTTAAGTATCTTAAAAAACACATGGAGGATTTTTACAAGGTCATAATTCGAATAGGCCATTCTGAGGCCAACAAGAAGAAGGTAGCTTGTTACATCAATGGGTTGAGACAAAGTTTCCAAGAGGGGATAATTTTTTTCCCAATTACTACTACATAAGATTCCTACTAGTTTTTCATGAAGGTAGAAGAGAAGTTGATCAAATGATTTGAAAGTAGGAAAAGAGGAAGAGTTTGTGGTGTAAATACTGCTTGAAGATCCTATGGAGGTCAAAATGAAGATCAAAATAAGAATGAAGAATTTGGAACCCATAAAAACTAGAAAGGAGACAATGCCTACCATCCTTGAATGACCAAATAATGGTGAAAAAAGAGGAAGAGGAAGATTTGGATATTGAGCATACACGTTTCCATAAATTCAATGAAGGACAAATATAATACATTAAGGTAATTTGCTTGAGTTGCACATGTAGATGAATATGTAAAACTCGAGCATTATAAAGATGAAAGAAGATGATAAGATCTTATCACAAGAAAAGACTTTTTGAATGAGGAGAAATAGTTAGTTCAAAGGAAAATTTTATTCCATACTAGATGCAAAAAATAAGGCAAATGTGATAATATTATCATTGATAGTTGTAGCACTAATGATCTTACGACAGAGGAAATGGTAAACAAATTGTAGGTGGAGAAGAGGAAACATACACATCCATTTGTGATTACATGGTTGTAGAAGGACCATATAGCTTTGATAAATTAGCAATTATTAGTAAAGCTCAAGAATGGAAATTACCATGATGAGGTGATGTGTGGCATCATGCCAATGGATACTTCTAATATATTTTTAGGAAACTCATCGTAGTTTCATCAATTTAAAGTACATGATGGTCATGCTAACAATTATTCATTGATTCGGGATGGAGTTCTCCAGTTCAAGACCTTAAAGGAGGAGGAAGAAAAGGTATGTAGTAATACAAGAATTTATTTGGTTGATGGAAAGAAATTTTTGGATGGTATGTGACACAATAACATGTGTTATACATTGATTCAAAGAGATAAAAAATAAGAAGATGGAGATATACCAAAAATAAAAAGATCTATTGGAGGAGTTTCTTGACATTGTGTAGATAATGTACAAGAAGGATTGCCACTAGTGAAAAATATAAGCCACTAGATGGAATCGATAACAAGAGCCAGTTTTTTGAAATGAGGTAGTCAATTAGATGAATCTTTTAGAGAATGAGGAAATAAAAAAATAGGTTTAGGAGTTGTCAAAGAAATTATTGATTAGAGATATCTTGAGTCCTTTGTGCAATATGTATAGTACTGGCACCAAATAAGGATGGATAGTGAAGAATGCTCATTGATTCTCAAGACATCAATAACATCATGATCAAGTAAAAATTTTCATCACAAAGAATGAATGATTTTTTACTTGAAAAATAGATCCTATGTCTAAGGCATAGATCACTAACATCAGTCCTTTTTGAAAGAACATTGGGATACAAATCAGCAAGGGGATTATATTGAATTTCAACTGTGAAGGTGAGTCAATTAGCCTTGGATATGATCCTTTTGTCCCTTGGTAATTAATTGGAATTGAATTTATTTAATTGACCGAATTAAACTATTTGAACTAATCTTTAAATGCAAATTTTCAACAACTAAGAAACAATAACAACAAATTTTGATAGCAGATCTGAGAAAGAAAATTATTTGTGCATGTATCATACAAATTTGAATTTTATTTGGTAGGACTAAGTCACTTAGGGTGACTATGTCCTACTTGATTTTTTTTATGTAAAAATTTAGTCCTTTAACCCTTTTCCCACCTTCCATTTCCTTCTTTTCTACTTTCCATCTTTGGATCCAAACTTACAATAAATTAAGAAAGGAAATGCTGGGGGGTGGCTATGTAGGAGTTTTCCTTAGTCAAGCCCATGCTTTGGTATTTCTACCTCCACAAATAGCAAAAAAATAGATTGATAAAATTTTATGAGCTCTTATCCTACATCTAAGTTTATAATGAGCTAAAATAGATAAAACCCTCCTCAAGTGCATTAGAGAAGGATTCATAAATGAAAATGATAAGATCTACCTAAGAGAAAGTCAATTACCTTTAATAAATCTAAAACATAATGATACGTCACCTTTGGAAACAAGTAGAATGAAGCTTAAATATGAGAAAACTTCGAAAACAAGTCATTAGGTTGTAGAAAATGGCCAAGAACACTTCCCAAATTTGGATTCTATCATGTCCTTCTATTGGCATAAAACTCTAATCATTGAATGAAACTTGATAAAATATGAAAATATGCTTGAAGACCTAAAAATTCAAATGTATTTTGGTGGAATGTAATGATCTCTTTCTTCTTCCTTTTCTAAAATTTTCCAATTAGTTTTCAAATGGTGAAATGACTAGGTATTTATAGGAATTTAATTTAATTTCCCAAAAATTAGACCTTGATAACTAACATTTGACATTTTAAATTCAAAAAATAAATCCCAAATCCAACATATTAAAGTTTTGAGGTAAAATAGGGAGACCAAGTAGGTTAGGGTGACTTAGTCTTGGCCCTCTCTTGTAGGGTTTAAAGTATTTCAAGCAAAATATTAATTTTTTCTTTGATTTTGTAAATGGGTTTTCTTGGTAAATATCCAAATGGGTGACAAAATGCATAATTAAGGACATTATATGTAAAATTGGGTCCAATTACTTAGGAGGGAGAAAAAAATAGTGTGAAATGATCGAGGGTGACAATTTATTCAATGCTACATTTATCCCCCACTTTAGTGAGAGTATGAACTTACACTGAAACTAGAGGCCAATTGTCCAAATGTTGAAGGGATAGGATGACAATGAATCTAGGGGGTGTGTAAAATCCCCTAGGACTCAAGATCCTATAGCAAGACATCGTAAAGATAAGGGAACATTCATGTATGTAATGCATCAAGACAATACAAAATATACATGCTAAGAACACCACACAAAACACCACAATACATAACACAATACAAACATATTGCAAACATAGTGCAAACCCAAGAAAAAATATACAAACACAAGGCCAATACCATATTTATGAGACTTAAAATTTGCTTGGAGTCGATTGGGGTGACTCGAATTAGGACTCAGTGCCTAGACTCGGTGTAGAATTGACAAAATGAAAAACCCTAGAAATTTAGATTTTTTTAAGGATTTAAAACTTATTTCAAGTACCCTTTATTAAATAAACCTTTAAAAGACACAATAACATCATTAAATAGAAGAAAATTTTATTGCATACACAAGTATAGATCCATCACATAAATATATAGCACACAAATTATAGCTGAGCTCCTGAAGGAAATAACACACTTAGATATATAAATATAATCAAGGGCGGGTGCAAAAACATGGGTGGCCGATTTGTGGATTTATTTTTTTATAAAAAATGGTAGCTCATAAGTGAGCACATTATAATGTGTTTGTGTTATGAGCCATTAAAAAAAAAAAAAAAATCATTTGCATTGTGACATTTTTTATGCCCACAGCCAAAATCCCTTCATTTGCGTGCTTGCGTTATGGGAGGAGTCATCTTGCAATTTTTTCATTAAATTATTGATGTTTTGTCACTAGGATACTGCCACTTTGATGAGGAGGTCTAAGAGGTAATGATTGTTTAATTTTTGTTGTGAAAAATGTTAGTTTTAGGTTGTTTTTGATATTTATTTGTTGAATTTATAGGAGAATTTAATGAAGCTACAAACGCTCCTTAAAATCCTCAATAAGAAGAGAAACAAAAAAAAAAAGAAAAAAATCCTCAAAAAGTAGAGCAACAACAACATCAATAAAATCCTCAAGTTCAACAACCACAACAACAATCTCCTCCACCAATCCTTCAACATCCTCTTGGCACTCAGCAAAATTTAATGAGTGAAATTGAAAACAATAAAAACCAAATTAAGGAGTTAATCACGAGGTTGAATGAACTAAATGGTTCAACCATGCAAAGAAAAACCCTTGAAAATTCACTCAAACAAATTTTAAAACATGTAGATTCAATTAGTTACAAACAATTAGTTGGTTGGCAAGATAGGAGGCAGGTGGCTAGGGATTGGTACTAGGATAAATTATCATATAAAGATGTAAAAGATGTAAAAATTACAAAATTATATTTGTGCTCATTATTCACTGACCCACACACAAATTCAAATCTTAGCCTCAATGCGAAGAGGTTTCCTATCCATTGGTGCCACCACTAATAGATTAGGACATTTTTTGGGGATAGGTGGTACATGTTTTTTTATTACCCACCATCAACAATTACGAAGTCCCACAATATTTCCTAACGAAACAATACTATGAGTTCATCTTGAACTAAATCTTGAATTATTTTGATATGGACTTCCAGGGGAGAGGTGGGGGGTCGGCTCAAGATAGACCCAATGCACATTATGATCCTAAGTGAAAAGTGAGATGACATCTCACTAGGCCACCTCATGAGCACATCATTATCCCTTCCATTGTGAAGGAGAGTGTTGAGGTAGACACTTTGTAGGCCATCAGATTTTGGACCTAGAGTATCATCCAACATGCTAGCCCTATACTGCAGTACCATCCAAGGGAGTCTTTAGGTGGTGGGCTTCAACCACATTTGTGTTAGGCTTGTTGGGAAAATTTTTCATATGACCCCACTAACACTCAAGAGGCTGCTATGTAGGATATGTCTGCAACTATGGAGATGGTGAGGGTAGTTGGCATTTTGAATGAGGCTTATGGCATTGATACTTAGGTAGATGTTAGCATGCTCATTGAATTTAATTTATTAAATTTCAATTTTTAAATGCAAGATTAACTAATTTAGTTTTATGATTTTCATAAAATTTCAAGGTCGTAGTGTTGATACCAGATTGACTGACCCTACACCTGATTATTACTCCACTGCATCTACCATTAAGGTATGTAACTAGTAAACAATTATAAATTTATTACATGTCAATAGCATTGTTTTATGAATGGTATTCTAATATGTGATTTTGGATGTTGAATAGGTTAATATTGGAGGTTTCATGGGAACACCTCCCAATGCTAGTGGATTTTCACAAACCTACACGTAGGTAATAGAATAAAGAGATTAACTAATCAATTGTACTTAATAGATTTGTGTAGTTTATATTCATATCATTGATTACCTTGCATTGCACATATTTCAAACTCAAAGCATTACTTCGTATTCCATAACTAAAAACTAGATGTTGATAGATGACAAAATTTCAACTACATTATAGTTGTTTAGAAAGTCAACATAAGCAATGATGCAATTACTTCACATAGCATAAGTAATATGTAGGAGTAGCTTCCAATTGCATTTTCTTGTCATGGCATTCCATGAGACCACTTTTTATTGAGGCATCTTTTCAAATACTTCACTACCTTATCTATACTATGGATGCTTGGAAGAATTATATGATTGAATAATATTAAGCAATAGCATAGACAAGGCAATGAGTTGTTTGAAAAAAATCCTCAAATAAATGTGGTCTCATGGTGATTTCCATCACCATGAGACCCAATTTCTTTGAGGCATTTTTCAAACAGCTCACCACCTTTCCTATGCTACCACATTTTCCATACATGTCTACCAAAGCATTTTAAAAAATAGTTCATTTCCTTGTTGCTATGGATAAAAGCCTAAAAAAGGTGCTTTCCAACAAACTATGGATGCTTGGAAACAATCTATAAAAGCATAATAACTTAAGCAATAGCATAGGCAAGGTAGTGAGTAATTTGTAAAAATGCATCGAAGAAATGTGGTCTCATGGTGATGGAATGCCATTCTATCACCATGAGACCACATTTCTTCACGGAATTTCTTCAAACAACTCACCACCTTTTCTATGCTACCACATTTTCCATACATGCGTACCAAATAATTTTATCAAACTACTCACTTCCTTGCTGCTATAACTAAAATCCCAAAATAGGTGCTTTCCAACAAACTATGGATGCTTGGAAAAAATCTATCAAAGCATAATAGTAAGCAATATCATAGTCAAGGTAGAGAGTAATATGAAAAAATGCCTTGAAGAAATGTGGTCTCATGGTGATGGAATGCCACACCAAGAGACCACATTTCTCTCAAGCATTTTTTCAAATAGCTCACTGCCTAAAGAATAGAAACCAACCCTTTAGCCAAAATTCCCCTCCAAATTCTTCTCAAGGTCCTCATCCTCAATTTACCAATCCATTGAATCTTCCACCTTTTATTCCACTTGTTCATGTCCCCATCCCTCCCTCTTCATGTCATGATCACCCTCCATCTCATAACTAAGACCACACTATACCATCCACCTCATCCCAACATAATACCATTGAGAAGGAAATTTGCTATTTGAAAAAATGCCTCAAAGAAATGTGGTCTTATGGTGATGGAATTCCATGACACATTTGTTTATAATGGAATTCCATCACCATGAGACCCTATTTTTTTTAGGCATTTTTTCAAATAGTTCATTTCCTTCTTTATGCTACCACAATTATCGTACATGTCTACAAAAGTATTTTATCAAGCGGTTCACTACCTTGCTGCTATGGGTAAAAGTGTAAAAATAGGTTCTTTCAAACAAGCTATAGATAGGGAAAATAGTAAGCATGATATGGGTATGTGTAGGATCATCATGGAAGAAACAGGCCCTTAAGTGGCAAAAAGTTCAGAAAAACCAGTGTTAGGAAACTTCACGTAAAAATTTGAATAAGTTATTTATATTATTTCAAAAATATGTAAGAATAGAATCTATAGAAAATTCAATATAGTTTCTAAACTACTAGGTTTATTTAAAAATAAATAAAATCTATTTGGTGAAAATTTGAAATTTCAATGCAGTAGTACTTAAATTTTAGGGAAGAAATAACAAGTAGGTGTTTGTCTAACCACCCTAACCATAATACAATGATAATATTTTTTTATAAGATTTTATATATAAGTAAAGGACTCATTTGCGGATGTGATTAATATTTTTTTGTAGTCTTTTTCCAAGTAAATAATTAATTATGATTTTTTTATTATAACTTTTATAAAATATAAAAACTTGTATGTCTAACCACCTTAACTTGGTCAAAACTTCATGAAATTTATTTTTTATTTTTTTAATCCTATAGTATGTGAAGCATAGAATGTGATGCATGTTTTAGATTCAAAAAATGTGATACCGCTTGAAAGTTATAAATATTTTTCAATCAGCCTACCGATCAGGACTTTAGTCAAAATTCTAATAGAAAATGAATAATAATTATTTATTAAATTCAAAGTAAATGATAATTTATATTGGTGGAAAGTTGATAATCTCCTCTAAAAACCCTTTTCATTTCATCAATTTTGGGTAAAAAAAAGTTGTCACCAACATACCCTACAAATACCCATAATATTGCCTCTTTTTGGCCCATCATGATCCTACACATACCCATATTCAAAAATATATAGTTTAATAAGTACTCAATTTTTTTTTCATTATCTCATATATTATAAGCCATGATGTGGATTTCTATTGTAGTTTTCATGATTGAAAAATTTGTTGTTTTATTTTCAGATGTTGGAAGCGAATACACCTTTGAATGTTCATAGGGAAATGGAGCTTGGTGTTTCATCTACTATAGAGTCCTCGATGTCTCTCATGGAGGAAGTATGAGGTAGATTACTAAATTTCAATTTACATTCATTTTTATAGCTATTAGTTATTGAAAAATCAAACCATTATTTATTTGTAGTTTAATTTCTCTTTGGATGGTTTCTACAAGGCTTCAACATGCCACAACATGAGCATGAAAATCTTTCCCATTAGGAGAGAGATCATCTACTAGTGGTAAGTGATTATTTTGTTAAATATATCATTTTTTATAATGTAATTTCTATATATTAATGTCTTTACTTCTTATTGTAATAGATAAAGATTGACTAGGAGCTAAACCCTGGGGGAAGCACCAAGAGCACTCCTTGACCTCAGAATAAACAAGTGACAGAACTATCGCCATCTAACTGACAACAATAGGTGAAAATTTTATTTTGAGAGGATGCAAAGCAATGACTTTTGATTCTAGAGCCCTTTGTTGTCTACCTATATGGAATATTTTTACATATTGGATATATTTGACATTGTATGCCTATATGGCATTCTTGTAAGCCTATATGGCTAATTTGTATATATTTTATACTTATATGAACATTATTGATGTATGCCTACATGGCTTTGGCTAATATAAATCTTTTTTATTGATGGTGTTCATATTTTCATTATAAATCCATGGTTCATTAGATATGGGTTACATGTATTCAAGTGTATACTTTAAAACTTACGTGTATTCCAATGTATACTTTGTGACTTATGTGTTTTCATGTATATACCTTGTATTCATGCATATACTTTATATTAATTTGTGTATACCATGTATTCATGTCTATTCTTCAAGGCTTACGTGTTTTTGAGTACTTGTGCTTGCTTTATTCACATGTATGCTTGACTTATTCATGTGTATACTTATTAATTGGTTGTCCCTAACATTGATCATTTTTTTCCTTCATGGTTTTTCTTGAATATTTATTGGTTGATGCTAAACAACTTCAATATTTCTAGGAATACTAGTAGACTTAGAAATTACAAAATTGCACAAATTGAAAAGAAATGGTTAACTGTAAATAAATGCACTAATTATTAACTTGATAATTGATTAAGAATGTGATGCAATGACAGGGAGGGTAAATCAATTACAACCACAATTTGATCCAATTCAAGCCAACTTTTTTTCCCTTACAACTCTATTTCATCAACTTTTCATTATCTAACCTATTTTCCATGTAGGTTTCCAAATTGTTGTTTTCAAAAATATATTTTAGAGAAGGCCCTCAGTCATCAAATTCCTCACTCTTTTACACCCTCATTATTCTCCCACATAACATAACTAAAAAACTTAATACGTCTCTTTGGACCAAGTCCACCAAAATCAAGTTTCTACGCTGTCTAGGCCCCAAATTAGGTCTCGTTTACAAAGGAAGTGTACTCCAAACTTATCACCAACCTCAAAATCCAATGGTGAAACATTTCAAAGGTCTCAAAACCACCAAATTCGCCATTTTCTTCATGGGAAACTATCACCAAATCACCAAACCTCTAAACCCTCATTTTTAGCAACTTTCAAGGGGTTTTATTGAAAAATAATGTTTTGGGCCTCCACCACATTGGAAAATGCTTTAAAAAAATTAAAATACACCTAAACATTCTTAAAACACCATTATCCAACCTTTTCCAACACTATTTCATCAAAATCCTATCTCAAACCACCATTTTTGGTGCCAAGTCAAAAAATAGTCAACTAGGGCATCATGCCTAGATCCTCAAGAGATCTCCACTGCTATCAAAAATCATCCAAACACCTATTTCAACTATTTTGGACCCATTCCACAAGCGATAGAAGTCACAAACCATGTAGTGTGTCAATTTTTACACTAAACCCTGAAAATAGGGTTAATAGACCCGCCTCAGAAAAATAAAACAAAATCCCACCAAACTCAATGATAAGTGCTCAAACCAAATTAAAATAAAATTTAAATCATTCCTCTTAGTGCATTCAAGGAATTTCAAAACAATTTGTCTCTATATGGTACCATACAAGCTAGGGAAATGAAAAAACACACAGAAAATCAGAAGAAAACATAGATAAGTAATTGGTTTTTCACTTCAAATCCCTCCAAGAGAGATTACATTGAGTCCCATTTACATAATTATTATTTTTCCCTCCTAACAAAACTTACTCAAATAAAAAAAAAAAACTGCATTTTGAGTTGATTGACCATTGGACTTCTCCAAAATCTACCTTTTTGCAATTTTTGCAATTTTTGCATTTTTGCATCTTTACATAGAAATTTTTGACAATATTGTAAGAATATGAAAAAATAGACTCAATGACCCTTCTAAATTATTTAAATATTCGAAAAATGGTCTACATGGACCTTATTTAGTGACAAAATAATCTACATGTCAACCTAAGACCTTATCAAATGACCTTCCATGACAACATTTTCACAAAGTGCACTTGGTGTTGCTATGCCATACAACCAGCCTTGAAACTTTTCAAGTCCCTTGGAAATTGTGCAAAACCATAATGTATCTAGTCCTTTAGTGCTATCCATCCTACATCCACACTTGGTGACTCTCTCCCATGAGTCAAAAGTTGCAACCTTGCACTATCTCTGTCTTGAACATACTATCCTTTACCATATTGTTGTTGTTTGACTGCCCTTGTATTTGGAAATGATGTAAAATCTACCAACTTACTTGTGCCATCCATACCATGTACTATATTCCTCTTTTCCTCCACTACATGCTCAATCTTAGTCACATACCTTTGCCAAATTCTCTGATCTACTTCACTTTTTGCACTCATTTTCACCGGCAGACTCTCTGCCCCAAATGCCACTGTGGTATCAAATTTATAAGCCTTTATTTTGACAGTTTCAAATTTCCCATTCACCTCTATTTTTTTCAAAGGAAATATGACTATCCCAACCACAAATTCATCTTGTTTCTCTAGCTTATCTTGCTTCTTAATAATAAATTCACCCTTGTTCTTCCCTATTTCAGACTTGGACTCCAATCTATTAACTTATTTTCCATTCATCATTGAAGCATCATTCACATTCAGTGTCTAAACATTCTCTCTATCCCTTCTATCTATTGTCTCAACACCTTTAATCCTTGAAGTGGCTACATACTCTTTTCTTTTGTCCTTTTCAAGGTTTACATCCTCCTTCTTGACAAACATGATGATATTGGATTCCTTGGTCTGTTCTTTAACATCTTCCTACAGTGGTGGTAGTTTGAAAGCGATACCATCTTTATCATACAATGACTGCCTATCAAATTTCCATGGACTTCCAAGCAATAAATGGCAACAATCCATTGGTAAAATGTCACAAATCACCTTATCTTTATAACCTCCAATTTTAAACTCAACAAATGCTTGTTCTCTAACTAGTAGTAATTGATCATCATTTAACCATGATACCTTATAGGGTGATTCATGAGGAACTTTCAACAAATTTAACTTATCTACCATTTCATTAGACACCTTATTTTCAGTGCAACTAGAATCTATAACTACTTTGCATACCTTACCCTTGGATTTTCATGTGATCCTAAATAAATCTCTTCTCTGCAATGGTTCCTTCTCTCTAGAGGTCTTCAACACTTGTCTTCTCAGCATCAAGGATTCTTCTACCTCTAGAGCAGCAAGATGGCTAGGAGATTTTTCACCTTCACTTTCTTCTTGGACCAATTGCACCCTCTTATCACTTCTTCTTTCACTCCAACTTGAATTAGCACCAAAATTTTTAGGGCACTTGTATTGATGGATTCCCAAACTCATTGCAATTATAGCATCTTCTTGCAAATGTATTTTCACTTCTACCTCCTCCAAATCTTCCTCTTGAGCCTCTAAAACCACCTTTGAAATCAAAACATTTATCTTTACATTTTCCTTCACCTTCTTGTTCTTCATTTGATTGCTTTGAAGTATGAAAGGTTCCTCTACCTCTAATGGAATTATCTTGTCTCATTTTTATCTTTTCTTCCACTCTAATGGCTAACTAAAAACATTCTTCTATATATCTTTGATTTTCCAAAACCAATTTATTTTGAATGTTAAATCTAAGACCACCAAGATACCTAGAAACTTTCTTAGCCTCATCCTCTTGTCTACCTAGCCTTATACTCAACTTATAGAATTCATCAGTATAAGTAATGACATCTATTTCTTTTTGCTTCAGACTTTGGACTTTCTTATACAACTAAACTTCAAAATATTTAGGAATAAAATTACCTTTGAGCTTTGCAACCATCTTGTCCCATGAAACTATCTTTGATTTTCCTTTCTTTCTCCTCTTAGCTTGCTCATAGTTTGACCATAACAATGCATGTCCCTTGAGTTTTGTATTTGCTATCTTTACCTTCTGATCATCAGGTACATCTTCACACTCAAAGTGATTATCCATGGTTACAATCCAATCAAGTAACTCTTCATCATTCAAATTTCCACCATTCATGGGAAAATCAACTTTTACCTTGTGTGTATCACCTTTGACTGCCTTTAGCAATTTAGCCATTCTCTGATCTTTAGGGTCTAATTCTTCTTCCATATTTGCATACTCTTCCTCTTCCTCTTTTGTTTCACTCACATCACCCAAATCTACCCCTCTTCTATGACTTGACTCCTAGGAAGAAAACCTTGCTGACACAAAATTATGTGGCTTCAACAATCTAGCATTCCTTTCTCTCAACTCCTACAATTCTCTAGCAGTTGTATTAACCTTGGGAGGCATCTTTCCTTTCCAACTTCTACCTTTCTCTCCTTGAATATACAACTCTTCACCTTCCACAAATTAGGTACCTATTCTCTGATACCAAACGATGCAATGACAAAGAGGGTAAATCAATTACAACCATAATTCGATCCAATTCAAGCCAATTTTTTTCCCGTAAAACTCTATTTCATCCACTCTTCACTATTAAACCTAGTTTCCTTATAGGTTTCCAAATTGGTGTTTTCACAAATATCTTTTAGAGAATTCCCTCAATCATCAAACTCCTCACCATTTCAAACCACCAGTATGCTCCCGCATAACATAACTCAAAACCTCAATAGGTCTCTTTGGACCAACTCTACCAAAATCAACTTTATACGGTGTCTAGACCCCAAATTAGGTCTCTTTTACAAAGGAAGTGTACTCCAAAATTTTCACCAGGCTCAAAAACCAATGGGGAATCATTCCACAGGTCTCAAAACCACCATATTTTCCATTTTATTTAGGTTAAACTATCACCAAATCACCAAACCTCTAAACCATCATTTTAGCAACTTTCATGGGGTTTTAATGAAAAAAATGTTTCAGTGCTCTAACACCTTTTCCAATGATCCAAACATGTTAAAACACACTTTCACATGCTCAAAACACCATTATCCAACATTCCCCAACAATATTTCATCAAAATTCTATCTGAAACCACCATTTTTTGTGCTAAATCACAAAATAGTCAACTAGGGCATCATGCCCAGACCCTCAAGAGATCTCCCCTTCTCTCAAAAATAATAAAAACACTTATTCCTACTATGTTGAACCCATTTCATAAGCTACAAAAGTCACAAATAGTGGAATGGGCCAATTCTTCATTTTTTTAGACTTTCAAAACCCTCAAAACAGGGTTAACAGACATGCCTTAGAAAATTAAATCAAATTCCCACCAAACTCAATTTTAAGTGCTCAAACCAAATGAAATTAAAATTTAACTCGTGCTTCTTGATTAATTCAAGGATTTTCAAAAAAATTTGTATCCATATGGTACTGTACAGGCCATGGAAATGCAAATACACATAAAAAATCAGAAGAAAATAAAGAAACAATTGGTTTTTCACTTCAAATCCCTCCAAGATAGATTACATCGAGTCCCCTTTACATATTTATTCTTTTTACCTCCTAACACAATTGACTCAACTAACAAAACTTTCCTTTTGAGTTGATTAACTGTTGGACTTCTCCAAAATCTGCCTTTTTGTATTTTTTGCAATTTTAACATTTTTGCATCTTTACATAGCAATTTTTGACACTGTTATAAGAATATGACAAAATAGACCCAATGACCACTCTAAATGGTTTAAATATTTGAAAAAATTTCTACATGGACCTCATTTAATGACAAAAGACTATACACCTCAAGCTAAGACCATATCAAATGACATTTTATGACAACATTTTCACAAAGTGCACTGAGTGCTCCTGCACCAAAATGAGTATAATATATATCAAGAGATGAACCTTCTAGAATGGATACTACCAACTATAAAATACGCAAAGCATTCCCCATACTTTGAATGCAATAATCCACCCAAAATTGCAATGGGGGAGAAGGATTATTCAGGATCATTGAGCAATGTATTTCCTAATGCTCCCTTGTTCTTACATATCTCAATTCAGTTTAATCCAAAGAATTCCATGAAATGATTTATCTAAAAGAAAAAAAATGTTTTCAATTGGTATTCCATGAGATGTTTCATAAAAATATTCCAATATATTTAATCTTTTGATTGGAACAACTCAATTAAGCAAAGGATACATGATCTTCACAACACTTGCAAAACATAATATTCATAGTAGATGATGAGTAGTTAACTTGACACATTATCATAAAAACATTTATCTTGAATAGTCTTTAAACATTTTCACAACATAATCCTCGCAATATAGAATGAATTGTTATATTCTTGATCCATCAACATATAAACACGTCGAAAGATGTATATGTCAACTTTTTGCAATATTATTTCTTGTATAGGAAATGGAATTGGGAGAAAGCTTTATAATTTATAATACAAATAAGAAATGGACTAAAGGGTGGAAAAATTATTTATCACACAAAATAATAAATGTACATGAGAGCATCACTTCTTTCTCTTAGATTCCAATTTTCAAGCATAGCAAATCATTTCAAATGAAAATGGCAAAATGCTTCACAACCAAAGTTGTTAATTGTGGAAAAAATAAAATGTTTCCAAGTTCCACCATTGTACACATTTACAATTGGTTGTATATTGCTCTAAGGGAAAGGAGGATAATTAAAAAATATCCTTCACTTACTAGAATTGGGGATGATCATATGCTTTTTGTGTGGAAAAATCAAACTTCTCAACTGTCATGTGAATGTTTCTCTTTTCGATTGTTTTGCATGCCATCATAAGGGATCAACCTAGTTGAACATAGCTCAGAGTGATTTTGTGTGTTTGGGTGTGAAATAGGACCATGCGTAGCATTATTGTACCTATCGAGATGTGTTGGAATAGTCTATTTTGTCACATGAGTTCCAGAACGAAAGTTGCACCACTTTGCAACTTTACACTACTTTCCTTTGACACTTTTTTCATCAAGTGAAAATAGGACATCATGAGAAGAGGACTCCAAGATAACAAAAACCGAGAGAGGTTATTGTAGAGGGGCCCAACATGATCCTATAGGCTCAGGTGAAGAGTTCATAAGCATAATGCTTTTTGAGAAATAGCCCATCAAAGATTGCTTCCCTTTTGCACTTTAGACCCTTAAGGGATCGAATTGGTTGAACATAGCTTGGAGTGATTCACATGTTTGGGTGCAAAAGAGGACCATGCCTAGTATTAATGTACCCATCCAAATGCATTGGAACAGTTTGTTTGGTCACATGAGTTGCATAACGAAAGTTACACTGCTTTGCAACTTTACACTGCTTGCATTTGACACTTTTTCCATCAAGTGAAAATTGGACACCATGGGAAAATTAATTTGAGATAACAAAAAACAAGAGAGGATATTGTAGAGGGGGCCAACAAAATCCCATATGCTAAGATGAAGAGTCCATAAGCATCACAATTTTTGAGTAATAGGTCGTCAAAAATTGCTACCCTTTTACACTTTGGACCCTTAAGGGATCGAGCTGGTTGAACATAGTTCAAAGTGCTTGCACATGTTTGGGTGTGAAAGAGGACCATTCCTAGCATAAACATACACATCCAAACACATTGGAATAGTTTTTTTGGTCACATGAGTTACAAAATGAAAGTTGCAGTCTCCTAGAATATGGTGCCATAAATTTGACACTTTTTTTTGTCATTGGCATTTGTAAGATCAAAATTTGATCATTGTGTGTATTACAAAGTTGAAAGTGATCGAGTTCTTATTATTGCTCTCTATGTTGATGATATGTTGTTCATAGGACATAGTAAGTTAATGATTTCTGATCTAAAATATAAGTTATCTACAAAGTTCGAAATGAAAGATCTTGGTGCAGCAAGGTATATTCTAGGAATCGAAATAACCAGGGACAAGAAGAGTAGAAAAATTTGGCTTAGTCAAAGTAATTATATTAAGACTGTTCTAGAGATATTTTGTATGACTGATTGCAAGTAGCTAGTTGTTCTAGTTTTGTAGGGAATAAAGCTATCTATTGAAGACTATCCAAAATATCCTACTAAGATGGAGGAAATGACCAGTGTGCCTTATGCTAGTGTGGTTGGTAGTCTAATGTATGCAATGGTATGTACAAGGCTAGACATTGCCCAAGAAATGGGAGTACTTAGTGAGTTTATGGATAATCCTGGAAGATCACATTGGGATGCTATGAAAAGAGTATTCAAATATTTGAAGGGCACTTCTGAATATGCATTGTGTTACCATGGCAGCTTGGTTGAATCACATAGGACTCTCAACATTTGAGGATATGTGGATTCTGATTGGGTAGGGGATATTGACAGCAGAAGATCCACCACTTGATATATTTTGATGATGAATGGTGGTGCAATGAGTTGGATGAGTAAGTGACAGGTTGTAGTCACTTTGTCCACTACAAAGGCAGAATATATGGCAACAACACACACCTGTAAAGAAGCAATTTGGTTAAAGCATTTTTGTTCTACAATTGGTTTTGCTGTAGGGAAAATAATAATTAACTGTGACAATCAGAGTGCTATTTGTTTAGCGAAAAATCCTACTTTCCATGCTAGGATGAAACATATTGATGTGCAGTATCATTTTGTATGAGATATGGTGGAGGATGGAAATGTCTCTTTAGAGAAATTGAATACTCTAGAGAATGTTGCAGATGCATTGACAAAGTCATTGAGCATAGACAAGTTCAGGTGGTGTTCTAGTTCAATGGGCCTCGATGCCCATGAATTTTAGTAGTTATGTTGTTGCTCTGGAGGTGTTAGTAAGATCTTCGTCAAGTCGAAGATTGTTGAAAAATGTGCCCCAATCTTACTAGCATGAAACTCCTGAAAGAGTAAAGTTGAGGAGACCCTTTAGAAGTCTTGCTGACTAGCAGTTGTGTTCTATTCATTTGAAATGCTCAAGTTGCTGAGAAGTTGTTTCTATCTTGTCGATGGGAGTCATTGACAAGACATTTCAATCGCTGATTTTTTCTTTCTCTACCCAGGGAGAACTCTTGCCGATAGTTGTTCACAAGGTTGTCATTAGGGAGACTCTTGGCTGAAAGGTTCACACTCGGTATGATGTCTCACCAATAGTGGTAGTCTTGTTGATAGAGCTACATGTGTTTATCATTGGTATGAAGTCTTAGCAATATGGCTTGTCTCGTTGATAGCTTTGCACGATGAACATCGGTTTGACATAAAGGTCTATGAGACTCTTGGCAATAGCAAAACTCTTGCTGATAGATCTTCACCAGATGAATTTTCAATCATTATGACTGCTCGTCGATAGTGATGGTCTGGCTGATGCTTTTGTAGTGGATATCAATATGATGTCTAAGTGATAGGGTGATTCTGAGTGACAGTTTTTGAACTCGGTGTAACCTCTTGCTGATGACTGTTGGTCTCGCTAACAGGTGTATTGACATCAATAAGACTTAAGGGCTCTATATGACTCATAGGGAATGTGATAGTCTTGTCGATGAGTCTACTGTGGACTTTAGTGAGAGGTCTCACTGATCTTTCTGATAGCGATAGTTTGGGCGATGGTCTTAGATATCGGTATGACTCTTGCAACTCGTTATGACCTCTTGATGATAGTTGTAAGTTATGTTGATAGTGTCAATGGAACATTGTAGCATCAAGGACACATAGCTAGTGTCTCACCAACATGTGATTCTTCTTGAATGAATTTTGACCGTCTGAAGATCCTATGCGGTATGTGTTCAACCAATCAGAGGAAGTTGAAGGAAAACTGTTGGTAGTTAGATTGTTGTGACCATTCATATGAGGAAGATCAATAGACCATGAATGACATGGATATACTTTGTAATCGAAGATGATGATCGATTCAGTGAATAGTTGTGGGAATGGGTCGGTGTGTGATCAGTGTGTATGAATTTAATTCAGAGAGCATTGTAATTGGAATGTTTCGTACAAGGTTGATCATTGAATCTGCTATTGTAAATTGACATTAGAAATTTAAGTCTGAACTCTATATGTAATCCTTTTTATTGTAATACAAAGAGGATTTTCTTGGTGTGGTGGGTTTTTCTCCCGTAAGGGTCTTCCCACGTAAATCTAGTGTTCATCTGTGTATGTTAATTTCTCTGTTTCAGTTATTTCTTTTAAGTGTAACTTAATTGGACTATAATTGAAAAATTTATAGTCACCTCTGGATTCTTCCCTAAGGATTTGATGATAGGAGAATTAGTTTTGCACCTTAGCTTTCCTTGCATATTGAAATTCACTATTGTAACATTGAAATAGATGTATTGGAATGAAAGTTTTGATGTAACATTGAAATAGATGTATTGATTGAAAGTTAAAGATGTAATTGAAACTTGAATGAATTTATGGAAACTCATTGATATGAAAATAAAATTTACATATGTATGATCTTTGTTGTTAATGTAAATTACTTCTTTTTCCTACATGGAATGAAATTAATTACTGAATTTTTCTTTTGAGCATTTATGGAAATATCTTGATCCATGCATCCTTTTCTTTTAATATACTTGGAATGTAATAGGTTTTGGAAAATTATGTAGTTTATGAACATCATCTCTCGAGCATTACACCCACTCCCTCCCTCTCTCTCTCTCT
>VDFB02172598.1:0-15193 GCA_007258455.2 Sequoia sempervirens
CAATGCAGACATGCCACAAAGATAGAGAATGAACTAGAAACATCCACAAGAATCATGAAACACCAAAGAAGCATCCACAACAACTGAACTTACTGAAATCACAAAATCTTCAATCAGTAACACTAACTGAAGCGACAAAAAAATTGTTAGAATGAAAATCACCATAACTTGATCAACTCTTCATGCAGATCTCTAAAATTAAAAGTGGATAAACTAGACATACTCAAAAAGAAACCCTTTAGTCCACAACCTCATAACAACAATGTACTGAACACACTGATAGAAAAAATGTCACTTCTCCACTAACAACCTGTAGCACTTCTTATTACAATTTTCTCAATATTCTCGACATATGTAGCTTCTAATGCAACAATCCTAATAGTGTTGAGATCAATGACAACCACATATCAACAAATCAACCACAACATCCAATAGTGTTAAGGAAATCTGGGAGTTAAGGTGGAAAATAGAGGTTTGCAGACCTACAAGGGTGTCTAGGTGAAAAGTTGAAGATAAGCCTATATTGAGTTTGTGAGAAGGAAGGTGGTTTGGACACCTTATTCTTGTGAAAGTGAGGGGTTTTCCAACCTAGGTTGATATCAGGAAGAGTCTTGACTGTGTATTTGAAGATCATAGTGTTTAAGTTTTTCTTTTGGCACTCAACATGATTTTTCTATATGTCCATGGTTGAAGATAGTAATAAAATAATAGAGAGATAGATTGGTGATGTTACATAACTTCTACTATTAGTCATAATGGAAAGGAAAATTTACATTTGATTTGTTTCTATAGCCATAAATTTGGAAAATTTGGTGTTTGAATTTGTGTTCCTAGCCATCAATTTTTGGTAGCAGAGCGTATGTGCATGAGGGCATCTCCATCAGAGATTGGAGAATGTTCAAAGTTAGATCAAACATTGGATACTAAAAGGAAGATTTATGATAAGAACTATGGCAAGCAGATCTGGAATCAAAGAAATGAAGCCAGAAGACCATTGGTAAGACAACCAAATGTACAAAGGTACCCATCTTTCAATGGTTTTTGTTATTATCACAATAAATTTGGACATAAGGAAACGGAATGTAGAAGTAGAATGAATCAGAATGTTTAGTCCTTTCCTAGTCAATGTTTTACATGCAAAAGATTTGGTCATAAAGCTGGTGAATGCATAAGTCAAATTATGAATGGATATAACAATGGTAGAATGATTCAATCTTTCAATGGATACTATTATACATGTTATGGAATTGGACATAAAGCTAATCAATACATATCTAGAATGAATTGAAGGAATATTGTTCCAAAAAAAATTGTATGCTACAATTGCAATAGACCTGGACACATATCCAAGTTTTATAGAAGCAAAAATACAAGGAAAGATAATACGGTGAAAAGGATTGAACCAATTAAAAATGGTTAATCTAAAAGAAACAAATAAGGAAATGGAAAAGATATAGAGAAAGAAGGAAGATACAAAAGTCAAGGAAGAATCTCTATCATCCTCTGGTGCAGATGTTTCCTCTAGAATCTAAGCTAAGAGTTATGGCTTAGGGAGAGCTATAATGAAAATATTTTGTCCCCCACTAGAGAAGACGTGTTGATGCATCAACACAAAGATATGTGATGTAGATCAACATGCTTGATCTATTGGTGAAGGTTGTGGAAAAAAAATATGATGATGCAAAAGTTTGTGGAGCTTCGGAAGTTGTTTGTGCATACAGATAAAGTGTTACCATCTTTATTGATTAAAACATTCAATGCAGAATTAGGTTTGAATTGAAGGATTATAAAGTGATTTCACTAAGGAAAATTCATTCACAAAAAAAATTAAGGAACGATGCTGCAAAAGTGTAATCAAGGTGATTTGAGAAGTGGTGCGTTGAAACCCTAGTTCGGCAAGCAAAGGAAAAAGGTATTTAAAATCTCTATTTTGCCCTTGTTTCAAAAAGAGCATTGTATTAAGGAAATTTAAGTACATTTGCAATGACTAAATTGAGGGTAATTAAAGTTATAGAAAAAACAAAACTGAAATTTAAGAAGTATCCTATGAAATCCGTAGAAGATGACCCATTAGGAACATTCTCACATATTTCTTATGGGGTTTTACCAATTCAGGATATTAGGATCTACATTCATGAGAAGATAGAATAATTTTATCATTTTAAGTTAGGGGATTTGTGAGTTAATGAGCTTACTGGAGAAGACTCTTCTCTAAAGCCATAATTTCAAAACCTAGTCGTGAAGAAATTGGATGTATGGCAATGGTTCCCTAATTTTTGTTTTGATAGAAAGTGGGTTAGAATGAAACTTATCAAAATCCATGATCAATTTGTTTGGACTGATATGCCTAACATGATAACTAAGGAAATGATAAGAGAGGTTACTGGTCTATGGTCTTCCAGACTATTTCCCATACTAAAATATATTAAGAATGTAGTGGTTATGGAGAGAATAGGTGCTACATATGATAAAAGAGCTTTAGCAGTGAATCCCATTATAAATACATCTATAAGATATGCAACAATGATGATTGGCTATAAAATGTACTTCAAAAATAGGGACAATTCAGTATTTTCCACCACAATATCAATGTGGCATATGAGATGGTTGAAAATGGTGCAAACTATGATATTTGTGAGTTTCTTAGGAAAAAATTGACGGAGAACTTGAAGAAAAATAAGAAAAAAAATGTATTCAAGTATGGGACTTTGGTGGTATGTCTACTTTTCTATTTTCTAAAGAAACTACGCAAAACTTAGAGTGTGACATGGCTCAAAGGTAGACCTATTTCCCATCAGATCAGAGACCATATGACTAGACTTGGAGATGGGAAGGCACAACATGATGCTCTTGCTACTTTCTTTGTGGTATTTTAAAGGAGAATGTATGAAAGGGATAGAATACCTATAAAAATGGTTGAAAAATATCATAATGACATCACTTTTCTAGTTTCAACAAATGAGTGTATGATGGGAGCAATGGAACTGAGGATAGTATGGATCCTTGCACTAGGATATGAGATAAATGAATAGGAAATAACTAGTTATGCTGATTTTTTTTGAAGATTCTGAAGGATGAAACTAAAGTAAGGTATGACACACACATTGAAAAGTCTATGGAAGTGCACATGGAATAGAAAAACCTATAATCAAGAAGAATTTTGATAAGATGGTTGATGTGTATGCAAAGGAAATAGGAATTTCAAAAGAACGAGTACAATATGCAAGAGAAAGAGCTAAGGAAGACTTAAGTTTTGCAAAAGGATCTGGAAGCACAAGAAGATCTGGTAGGATAGCTACCACTCCTCCTATCTAGAATTCCTCCTGGACTATGCCAACTATTGGATAAAAGAGAAATAAAATTGTCATCCCTCTAGTAAAGGAGAAATATCCTCTGAATATGCAAACCACAAGGGGTGAAAAGAAGAAAAGTACTACTACTACACAACTTGCTACCCTTTCCAAAAGAAGAGTGAAACAACAGGTAGTGAGAGAGAAGAATATAGGCATCAATGTTGTAGAAGAAGAAGAAGAAATGGAAGAAGGACCAAAATTGGTCCATAGGAGAAGAAGTGGTACTTCACAAGGTGAGGCCAGTGCAAAAAGAAGAAGAATTGATATCATTGACATTGATAGCAAAGAGGAAATTGAGAAAGAAAAAAAAACATTTATGATACACATTCATGAGGGAGAAGAAGGAAGCCAAGAAGACTCCTCCAGAAAAGAAGAAGAGTGCAGAGACAAAGAAGGCTCTGAATGAAGGGGGAAAAAAAAAAAAAGAACCAATAAGGCCTCGCTCATCAATGAAGTTAGAGGCATTGTTCAATAGTATTTTACAAAATGATATGTTAGGAGAGATTGCAACTCTATAAAAAGATGAAAATGAGGTGGATAGAACCACCATCATTGAAGCCATTATCAAGTACATTGTCATTCTTGAGGTTGACATGCAAGACATCAAGAAACATTTACCTAAAGATTTGTGGAAAATTTTGTTAGAGAGAAGGAAAGAAGCTATAGAAGAAGAAGCAAGGCTGAAAGAAAAAGCATTGGAAAGAGTGAGTTCTCTTCTATCTGAGGAAGACTGAGCCACATTGGCTACAATATATAGCAAGGAGATAAGGGCAAAGAAAAGGGTGAAAATCCATATGGGAAAAGATCAAAGTGATCTTGAAAGAATAAAAAAGGAAAGCTATGACAAAGTAGAAGAGATAGCACAAAAATTGGAAATGATACTAGTAAATGAAAAAGTGAATATGGAAATCCCTTCTCCAAAACTAAACATTGAAGAAGAGGTGCAGACAGATGATGCTCAACATGAGCATGGAACAAATGAAGAAGATGCACAAGACAACACATCTCCGAAAGTGGAGGACATGACAAAAACAAATGTTGAGGATGCAATGATCAAAGAAGACATTGCAAAGGAAAATTCCATCACTCCTCTGGTACAAGAAGTTACTCCTCTAGTAAAAACTAAAAACCTAGGAGAAGAATATAAGGAAGAGAATGTTGATGTGGAGAAGGAAGGAGAGAATGAAAAAAAGAAATGAAGATGAGGTTGCATTCAGAGATGCACAAATTGAAATAGAAAATCCAATAAGCTCCAAAATTTCTAAGGAATCAAAGGAAAATGCTGCAGAGTCAACAAAGGTTTATGGTGAATCCTCCCAATCCTCCAAAGATTCCCTGAAGAATCTATTGAGTATATAACCTAAGTTCCAACCTATTATGTCTTCACAACTGTTGTAATTGTTGATGTAGCAAGGAAATGTGGATCTAGATAAGATCTCTCTCATCCACAAGCTACAATTGGGAGATGTGTTTCATGCATCTGCAAGGAAATAAATTATTGAAAGAAACCAGAGAAGTGGAGAACTAGTGGAGGAAGTAGTAAAATCACTTCAAGAGACCATACATGATGTAAATGTTGACACATCACAATCCGGTATGGAAAATATCAAACTACTAATTGATTCATTTAAAGTATATGCCTCTAGGCTCAAAGAAGAAGCAAAAAAAGAGATTGATAAAAGAACTAAAAGATAAGAGAATATTAGAAATGACTGAGAAATGTGTTATTGTACATTAAAAAAATTAGATTTTATGAAGGATGTTGAAGGGTTCGTTGATGAGGAGAAGGCACTATATCAATATGGCATGAAGTGGATTGAAGCCACACAGAGCATAAGGAATGAAATGGACTCTATTGAGTCTCAAATCAATATTGCCTCAAGTTCCTTTGATCCAACGGTTGATCTAACTAGAAAGATAATGAGTATAATAGAAGATATGCATAAGAAATTGTTTCAAATACAAGCACCGAAAGAGCACATCATCCTGCAGTTTGGAGAAATCAAGGATCTCATCAATACCAAATTTATACATTTTTCAAAAGATCTATTGTCTTAAGTTTTCTCTCACATTTCCAAGTATACGATGACTTTTCACAGTTTTGATCATCTAGGTATGTTGTGCATGGCTTTCTCTACAAAACCCATGTGTTAGAATTTTTCAAGAAAAACTGCCTCGTAGCTTCACTTTTTGAAGCTTTGCTTTCTATCCAAAAATTCCTTTGCATGGTAGAGGAAAAGTCAATATTTTGAAAAATGGAGGATCTGGGTTTGCTTAGAATCACTTTCTACACAAAACCCATATTCCATAATTTTTCAAAAAAAAATTCCCCCATAGCCCCTACTGTCCCCTGTTGTTTTTTTGGAAAAAAATTTGCATGTCAAGCTAAATGGTGTTTTTTCAAATTTTTGGCATTGTGGGTTTTCTTAGAATCATTTTTTCTACAAAACCCATGTCTCAGAATTTTTCGTGAAAATTGCCCCCGACAAGCTATTTTTAGCCTCGCCATGAGTCATTTTAGCTTTCCAGAGAAAGTGGTCAGAACATAGTCGTGTTCACAGTCAACACACTATTTTTTTAGAATGCAATTCACTCAGACTAAATTCAAGACCAAATCGGTCTTAATTCACGATTTCATCATAATGACTGACACAAATTGGCATCAAGCAAATTAAGAGGGTTGTTTCAGACAATTTGGTAGGCATAAGCACTCAAAGTCCACATGATTTCATACCTCGTATAGTTGATAGCCTTCCAAGGTTAGTTTAGAGGGTTGATACCATTGGAATTCTACATATGCAACAAGTTTGTGTGCATTTTTCACAAGTAGTGTGTTGGTGGTTTTCCAGACTAATATTTTTTTCGATATCAGTAGTTTCTATAAAACTATTTTAAGACTATTACATACAGGACTCCTACCCAAGACATCCTATTGTTCTATTCATCCATATTCTTCATAAAGTACCTTTCCTGATCTTAGCTTTCACCTAAAACCCTATAGAGACTTAAAAATTTAACCCCCTATAATGAGCCCTGAAATTCCTTTTATAGAACAAGGGAGAAAAAAGCATCAAGCTCAATTACATTTATATTTCATTTCATTTGAATATCATTTGCACCAGAATTTGAGATGTCCTTAGTTAGTTACATCCACTCGTTATGGAAAATGGAAGAGTAAAAGACCAAATTCCATATTCTTTGCATGAAGACATGCTAGCTCCTCAAAAGGAAATTTTTTTTGTACCAACATCAAATCCTCATCCTTGTTGGCCAAAGAAGATTCTCCACTCGCAATCCTAGCAAAAACTTGCATACTACCCAAAGAAACCTACATGTCGCCAACGTTAGGAAGTCTGGCACTTCTCCAACACACCAACCTGAAAAATTTCCATATCAACACTAGAAACAAGAAATCACATGAATGTTGAATAGGCCAATCCTAACAAAAGGGCCATGGTGTCATCAAAAACAACAAAGGGGCAGAGTCATCACTCTGATTCATTAGCCTCAGAGGATAGTCACCCACATCTTGTTCATGGTGGAACTGGAGGAACCATCACCACCTCCTTGTCGAAATCTTCTGAACGTACCAAGGAGAGTGGATAATGGTTACACTCCGGATCAATGTCACCCTCACTATTTGAAGGGATATTAGAAACCTCACTAGGAGAATTACCTCCTCCTAGATAAGCCTTATGATACTTGCACCTTTTCTTTGCCTTCTTTTAATATTCCACCAGCTTTTTCCCTTTGAACTTGACCAGCTCTTCTTAAACAATTTGGCTCCTCAGGCAGTAATTACTCCTAACACCATACTTCTTGAATTTCCTACGTCCCCTTCTACTCTTTCCTATATCAAGAGCTCCATGTGTCTCAATTTCATCCTCAGGAACATTATCCTCAGACTCAAGAAAACTTAATC
This sequence comes from Sequoia sempervirens, assembly GCA_007258455.2. Classification (NCBI taxonomy): domain Eukaryota; kingdom Viridiplantae; phylum Streptophyta; class Pinopsida; order Cupressales; family Cupressaceae; genus Sequoia; species Sequoia sempervirens. The sequence goes on from VDFB02172598.1 coordinate 7,276, forward strand.
TCCTAGACCTTCAAACTGGCCTAGCAGACTCTCCACACTTACTCATCTTATCAGTGATACGAACCAGAAAACATTCACTAACTTCTCTCTTGGACTCAAACCTAACAGTCAATGTCTGAATACAAATTCAGAATAAAATATATGGCCATCATTCCTCCTTATATCGAGCCATGCAACTATGCCAACCATTAATACTCAAAGAAAGCTCGAGCGCGCGAGCTAACACTAGTTTGCTTTGATCTTTTTTAACCTCAACTGTTGATCATGTTTTAAAAATAAATCAACGGATAGATTACTGGTGCAACTAATTATGAACAAGTCTTAATTATGCTTTGAATGCCTTTTCTTGATCAAAAAATCCCTGAGTAGATATACATCCACTATGTACACATATCTCAACCACATACTTAGCATCATTTAAAAATTTTCGTGCTATAATCACCCAGTTACCTATGGGAATTAATTCACTTGTATTTCTTTGCACCAAAACAGTGGGGATTGATCCTTATCTAATCTCAAAATATCAGTTTGTGCATTTCCCTGCTTTATTTTTGCCTTCCTTCACATATCAATAATTGTTAGTACTGATGGTCGAACTCCCAAACATGTGCCTCAAAGAATAAACTTGAAAAATGGCACCGTTTGGAAGTAGTACCCTCTAGGCCAAATTTAGCAACCTTCCAACTCCATTAGATTCCATTGGAGCCCTTTTAGAATGTCTATGTGGTACTTTCTTGCTTTCCCACTATAAAATATGGCACATAGGCGGGGTCCTAACAGGATGGCATGGAGCGGTCAAGATCAACCCATGTCACCCACCATCAATCGTCGATTTCCTTCCTTATGAAGCAATCACCATCATCAAATTTTGGTGGGTTTCTCAATAAGTGACAGGTGTTTCCCCACCCGCTATCTCGTGTAACTATCTTTTCTTATTGCTTTCGATGGACAGGCACGCAGGGAATGGTCCCGATGAGAATGTGTGTTGCAGTGTTCATCATTGATCTCTATTAAAACTATGTCTACTGCCCTTTTGGAGATACTGGTCTCACTACTAAGCATGATATGTGGTCATCGCTCACCAACCCGTGTGTTCAAAATAATATGAAATAAACCAACACGGGCACATGAGGAGTGGTCAAGATCTGGCCACGTCTCAAATCTACAACTATTGATCTTCTTTGAATGGCGCCAGCTATCTTCACCAAGGAGACCAGGCCCACCAATGTACTAGACATGTGGCTGAAGCTTGTCAACCCCTGTAAATAAAATAAGAAGTAAATCAGCATGAGAGCATAGGGAACAACTGAGATCAACTTGTGATGATCGAATGGCTAGCATGAAGTCCTAATTTTGCACATGCTGCAAAATTTAATTTTAAAAGGGACCATCACTACGAAGACAAGAACTTGATTGATAAAGGACGAAGTCTAAGGATTTGAATTGTTATAAAATTAAGCTTTGACCATAGGAAAATTTAATACTGAGAAGGACTAAGGTGATAGATAGACCTAAAATCAGGGGGGACAATGAATACAACGACATCAATGGCATAAGAGGTAACTTACACAACTAGAGACCAAGAATATCAATTCAATGCAATTTTAAAATGACCAAGGGTTTTTCAAAGCTTGTAGGTCAATTTTGAAGGGTTTTAACATAAAAACCCTAACATAGTGATGAGGAACACAACCCTAAGCCAAAAACGAGGGTCCAAGCCAAATTTCGCACAATTGTAAAATGGAACCAAGAATTTTTTTGAGGGGTTCCATCAGTGGCTTCTGTTGGGGACACATGCCTCTCATAGGCATGGTGAGATCCCAAAATCATGGGTGAAGCAAACCAGACACAAAAGAAAAAAAACAAAACAAACCCAAATATATACAATTTTTAGAAAGGCCCAAAAAGCCTGAAAAGGGAGATCCAATCTCCATTTTGTTTGAAGCCTTCTCCCAAGGTGCAAATTTTGAGTATGCACTCTGCAATCCAACCAGGTTTCAATTCCACTTTGGTGGTGCCAGACCACTAAAAATTAGTGCTAATTCCTACCCCTGTCAAAAACCAATCTATTGAAATAACTGAATTCCTTCAACCCATTTTTACCTTTTCCATACCATTGCAACATGTATATCCTTCTTCACACAAGTAGGAATATGTGGATACCCTTGGAGTCTTCTTGATTACAAGCATTTTTACCAACATTTTTCTCATTTTTTTTTATTATATCACTGCCAGTGTAATCTTGGTCATTTTGTATTGTATTATTAGGCACAAACCAAAATAATTTATCATCACATGACATATCTTTATACTGAAAAATACATGATTTTCTCTATATTTTATTGTCATGCTCCATCAAAATACCTTCCAATTGAACTAGGAATTGTAAGTGTTCATATTCTATCAAGTAATCAGCATCATGATACTCATCTTTATCTGTAAAATTTGTATCAAATGTGAAACAGTCATATGAAATTTCCTCAAGGAGTTCACCAATGTGTTGCTTTGTTTGTTCAAGGCCACATTCTAACTCTGTATCAGATGCATCATCAAAAATTTTATCAAAAAGTGGATTTTCTCTACACCAATAAGGATCATCATTTATTATCTCTAGTGAAGATGGGGGCTCATCAAATAAAGGGTTTTCCCTTACATTTATTTTTGACATAAGAGCCTTAGCCTCCTCATTATGAATATCTAAATCCTTCAATTCATAATTATCATCAGAATCACAAAAGTCACTAGAAGAGCATACAAATAGATTCTCAACTTCCTCTACATCTTCTACATGTAACATCTCTGACTCATACTCTAGAAATTCTTCATAGGAAGAGAGTTGTAGCTTCTCGGGAAAACATATGTTTCCACTATCATACTTGTCATTTGTAGCAAATAATTCAATCTGTTTCTTATGAGGAAAACCCTAACTATCAGAGGATTGATCATGCTCAATGTTATCATCATTATTATTGTAGCAAGGAGACTTATAAATTCTAAAACTAAGTTCAAAATATTCAAATTGATTGCACAATTTTATGTCTTCCATTGGACCACAAGTGCTAGAATATTCAAAAGAATTAAGACCACACATTTCTTTTGCTTTACTGAGGAATTCATTTTCAATATTTTCTATACTCTTTTCTTCTTTATGTGATATCTCATTACTTAAAACATATGGAGTAGCAAAATCATTACCATTGTAGTTTGAAAACATAGTAGCCTTTTTATGACCATCTCTAATTTTTTCAAAACAAGAAATGTATTCACACACTTGGTCAAGCATAACTAGCTTCAATTTCTTTGGTAGAGAACTCAAACCTGGTTCATAAGATTCATAAAATAAATCAATGCACACTGAATTTTCAGGTTTGTAGCATTCAGGAATTGAAGATAGAGCATCCATAAATCTTACATAAAGATCATATGATGATTCTCCTTCATGTCTTCTTATGCAAGAGAGATCTTGAACAGGGGCTATAGGATTACAAATGCGTGAAACTTTTTGAAGATTTGTTTGGGAGTCTATGTGATCAAAATTATGGGATGATGTGTAAGCTGAAATAATAGGGGTGTAGGTGATTTCACACTCATCTTTACCTTCTAACTTACACCTCTTATGAATATTTAGTGTCTTAGGGCAGTAAACACTTGTAGACAAATAATTCCCTTGCATTCCATATCTTAAATTGTTTTCAATGTTCATGCCCATCCCATATACCTGATACAAAGTTTGAGGATTCTTATCTCTTTATAAATAGCTCATCTCATTATCAAAGACTCCCAAATAAACAACCAAACATACTGCATCACTTAGTACCATACCTTCAGAAATATCCCTCAATGCTTTAGTGAATCTTTGATTAAATGTTGGGATTAGCTCATCCTCTTCTTTCTCAATATTCATAAATTTATTAAGCATGGAACTAGAATTGATTCTTTCACCAAATTGCTCTGTGAATACTGCTTTGAACTCACTCCAAGAAAAATAGAGCAATCTGGTAAATCTGAGAACCATTCTCTTACATCTCTTTTCAAAGATTGAACAAATAATCTCATAACCACATCCTCATGATCTATCGCATAGTCATCCAATAGATTGTTAAATTATTGCAAATGTTTATTTGTTGATTCACACATTGTACCATTGAACTTTGATAAATATTCCCTGATGTTAGATGGAATAACATTTGGGTAACCATTAATTCCAATAAAATTAATAGCTCTATATCTTTCATAGTTAAAACTTCTCTTACAACCTGACTAGAGTTGATTACAAACCATGGTTGCACTAGGAACCATACAAAGGTGTATATATTGATGATATAATTTCTTATACCCTTACACGCTTTCCATATCAACATTGTAATTACAAAGGGTACATCCAAGTTCTTTTATAACATAATATTAAGCCTTTATAATGAAAATTTCTATCTCAATTTGCTTAAGATCTTATGAATGAATGTATTTAGAAATAATTTATACTTCACCTCAAATAGATTTTGCAATCTCGTAATATAGAAGTATACAGAAAAAATCACTATCATTCCCTCTCTTACTGCTTATTCACTTAATAAGGAACCAAATTTTTTATGACTTTCAAATGTGATTTTCATATACAAAATGTATGCTTCCTGAAAACCCAAAATATGAAGAATACTTGGATATATTGCAGTTGTTGTAGATTTTTCTTCCTGATTGGAAGTATTGTAGATCTGAAATTCTCTTCACATCTTCAATAGGTTCTTTAGATAGAGTCACCATGTCTCTTCATAGAGGACTGAACTTCAAGCAACATGAAGCTCCTTTTAAGAATGAATGTTGTTTTTGGTCTTTTCCCACAATAGAGTCACACATAAATTATTTGAGATCACAACAATAGAATCACTTCCAGGTCTGAAAAGTTCTTAATATCTAAACCAGTTGTCCAGACTCACCAAACTCTTGACTCTTAAGGCTAGATGATCTTCTATCAAAATTTTCTCAAGTTACTCCCCAGCGAAGTCACCATTTTTGTTGGTGATTTTTCCAAAACAAAACCTTAGAGTTCTCTAAAGAGTAGCCAACTCCTATAATGAAGAAACTACAAGGCTAGTGCCCAACATAATGAGTAAAGGATTTTGAGGTCTTTACTCCTACACTTTAGGCTTTGTAGAACCTAGGAGGGCGTTCCATATTGTGTTTAGATGAGCTGTATCTAGTTGATAACACATTTATACACAAATTTATTCCTACATATTGCAAATAGTGTACTTCACTGAAGGTCTGGTAGACCTTTAAGCAGATAATTGCCTATTTTCTAAGAAACAAGGGTAGCTCAAACCCATACCATACTTGAAAATATTTTAAATAAATGTTGGTCTTATTTTAAGTTTTTGGCCTATTATGTTAATTACTCATTTTCATGAAATATTTTCTAGCACATAGACTAGTGTTTCATCAATTGGAGCAATGACGTCAAATATATAAGAACCAGTAATATATATAAACTACTTAATTTAGAGAGTGGTGGACTATTGTCATAGTGCTTTGCATTTATGAAAACTCACAATACTTAAAAACACTCACTTCTTACAAATCCTATGCAATTCCTTACAAAATCTATAACCCTCCTTAAGCGTTTTAATCAACTCTTTGAGTTAAAGATAAAACACAATCATACATTCATTGGAACAATTGAAGATAAATGATAACACCATTAGTATTTACATTCATAACTTGTGAGAAAGATGCATGGGAGAGTGTTTGTTTCCAGATGAATATTTGTTTCGATATCAGTAGTTTCAATAAAACTATTTTAAGACTATTACATACAAAACTCCTACCCAAGACAACCTAATGTTCTATTCATCCATATTCTTCATAAAGTTCCTTTCTTGAACTTAGCTTTCACCTAAAACCCTATAGAGACTTAAAAATATGACCCCCTGTAATGAGCCTTGAAATCCCTTTTATAGAACAAGGGAGCAACAAGCATCAGACTAAATTACATTTACATTTCATTTCATTTGAATATCATTTGCACCAGAATTTGAGATGTCCTTAGTTAGTTACATCCACTCATTATGGAAAATGGAAGATTAAAACACCAAATTCATATTCTTTGCATGAAGACGTATTACCCGACTCCTCAAAGAGGAAAGAGTTTGTTACCAGTGGCTTTGGATCCTCACATCCTTGTTGGCCAAAGATTCTCCTTTCGCAACCCTAGCAAAGGAATTGCATACTGCAAAAGACACATGCTCACCAGCGTTAGGAAGTCGGCACTTCTCAACATAACCTGAAGGAATTTCCACATCAGCACTAGAAACAAGAAACCACATGAATGTTGAATAGGACAATCCTAAAAAGGTGGCAATGGTATCATAAAAAAAAAAAATGGGACAGAGTCATCACTTTGAGACATCATCCTTAGAGGATACTCACCCACATCTTGTTCATGGTGGAGCTGGAGGAACCATCCACCACCTCCCTCGTCAAAGTCTTGAACCCATACCAAGGGAGAGTGGATGCTTGATCCACACTCGAATGGGTTCACCCTCACTATCAGAGATAAGGAAACATCTGCTGCGAGAATTCGTCCTTCCTAGATAAATATACGATGCTTGCCTTTTCTTTTCCTTATTTTCATATTCCACCAGATTTTTCCCTTTGAACTTGACCACCTCTTTTGAAACAGTTCAGCTCCTCAGGTGGTAATTACTCCTGACACCATACTTTTTGAATTTCTTGCATCCCCTTCTACTCTTTGGTGTATCAGGAGCTCCATGTGTCTTAATTTCATCCTCAAGAGCATTATCCTTAGACTCAAGCAAACTCAATCTCCTAGACCTTCGAACTGGCCTAACAGACTCTCTAGACTTACTCATCTGCTCGGTGATAAGAACAAAACAACTTCACCAACTTTTTCTCTTGGACTCAAATTAATAGTTAGTCTCACAGATACAAATTTAGAATGAAAAATATGGCCATCAGTCCCCCTTATATCAAACCATCCAAGTGTACCAACCATTAATACTCAAAGAAAGCTCGAGCGTGCGAGCTAACAATAGTCTACTTTGATATTTTTTAACTTCAACCATTGATCATGTTTTAAAAATAATTCAATGGATAGATTACTGGTGCAACTAATTATAAACAAGTTTTAATTATTCTTTTAATGCCTTTTATTGTTCATAAAATCCCTAAGTAGATATACATCCACTCTATACACATATTTCAACCACATACTTAGCATCATTTAAAAAATTTCATGCTATAATCACCTACTTACCCGTGGGAATTAACTTGTATTTCTTCATAGAAAAACAACTAGGATTGATCTTGATCTGATCTCAAAATATCTGTTCGTACCTTTCCCTGCTTTATTTTTTCCTTCCCACACATATCAATAACTATTAGTATTGACGACCGAACTCCCAAACATGTGCCTCAAAAAATAAACTTGAAAAATTGCATCGTTTAGAAATAGTACCCTCTAGGAAAAATTTAGAAATCTTCCATCTCCAATAGAGTCCGTCGGAGCCCTTTTAGAATGTCTACGTGGCACTTGCACACTTTCTCACTGTAAAATATGGCACATAGGTGGGGCCCTCACAGGATGGCAGGGAGTGGTCAAGATCGACCCACGTCACTTATCATCGATCATCTATTTCCTTCCTTACGAAGTAATCGTTGTCATCAAAGCTTGGTTGGTTTCTCAATAAGTGACATGTGTCACCCCACCTGCTATCTTGTGTAACTATCTTTTCTTACTACTTTCTATGGATGGGTGCACAAGGAACGGTCCTAATGAGAATGCATGTTGCAGTGTTCATCATTGATCTCTATTAAAACTATGTCCACTACCCTTTTGGAGATATTGGTCCCACTACTAAGCATGATATGTGGCCATCGCCTACTAGCCCATGTGTTTAAAATA
>VDFB02172600.1:0-10418 GCA_007258455.2 Sequoia sempervirens
TGTGTAACACCCCTCCGTTTTGGATATTTGGATCGACAGTGTTCTTTGTATGTCTGATTATGCTCATGATGTGACTGTGAACTTAGTGATCTTTTGATCGTGTATTGATTAGTGATGTGTATGTTATATCGTAATGTGATGATTGTGTCTGAACATGCTTAGACTTTCGAACTTGAGTACTTGTGATCTTGATTGTTAAACGATGTGAAAGTTATATTTTGAATATGATGTCACCTTATTTTGAAGTTATTTTTATGACATGTGTTAGAGTAACTTAGAAGATATTTGATTAAATAATGTTTTATGCTATTGATTATATCTTTGATGTTAGATGCGTCAGTTAGAGATACTGTATTGGTGAAAGGGACGGATTGTATCACTCGCTCGTGAGCACCCTACAATTCTGAGATTCCCTCTTCACAGTGTGTTTGATCATATTATATATATATATATTGCACGTTTGACATGCTCTTTGTTGCAGGTTTGCAGGTACATGACATCGACTCCACCTGGTTTCACAGGTGTGAGTGTGTCCATTTACCAATGGAAATTGATTGGGAGATAGTAGCTAGGTTTTCCGAGCCAAGTCGTCACCCTAATCATAGCGTGTTGTCAGGTTGTTGTCAGGGTTAGTTGTGTTGATTTGGCCAATTTCCCCTTGAGTATTTATTTAATTTCAAGTTTAAAGTTTATTAAATGGCTTGCATAGTTTAATTAATGATTAAATATGTGTTTAGTTGCAATGTTGAAATGTGATTTATTTTATTGATTTATTTGATGAAATTAATAAAATAATTATGGGGTTATTGATTGATTTGATTAATTAATAAACTAGATTTAGTTTATTAATTAATTAGATTAATAGTGATATATTAAACGAAATAGTGATTTTGGCGTTATTGTATATCTAAATTCAAATGAAATTGGAAATGGAAATTATAATGGACATTGAGATTTAACAAAAATAAAATAAAAATCTTGTCTGAATAGATAGAGTTAAATTAAAATAAATAATTAAATATTAATATGTTTTAATTTTACTTTTGAAAAATATTGTTGAGGAAATCATTTATTGGTAAATTTGAAATGCTTATGTTTTATGAGAAATTTGGAAAATGCATAAAGTTAAATAAAAAAATTCGAAATTGGGTTTTGAATTAAAAATTTGAAATATTCCCATGTTTTTAAATTGCATGGGGTGAGTGGGATTTTTAGGGTTTTGACCATTTTGGGAAAAAAACCCTATTTTGCAAAAGAAAAGGGATCTAATTTGGAATCTTGCCATTTTTTGGAGAAATTTTGGTTGGCTATGGTTTATGGGCTTGGATTTGTGAAGAAGAGGAAGGTATGCTTGAGCTGGATCTTGAAGAGGATTCGAAAGCTCCATGGAATCTTGAAGCTTTGGAGAAAAATCAGGTTCTTTTCTTTTTGCTTTGTTTATTTTTTTAAAATAGATCAAATCCTCATCTTGTTGTTTGAAATCTTTGTAATATTGTTTGAAATCCAACAAAACCCATGGAAATTAGATTTTAAATTAGCAATAGAAAACTTAGAGGAATATATTTAATGTATTTGTCTATTTGGGGAAAAATCCAGAAAAATTCTTCCTATTATTGTGCCTTAAATCTTTCTTTTTAGTTTTTCTCTTCAAAAAAATTTGCTCAAATTGGACTGTGAAATAATATATATGTTTTGCATATAAAAGTATGTACAGCTGTTTTCCAAAATTTGTGAGAAGTCTTTTGGTTTTACTTGAGGAAGAGAGGTTTGATTACAAGACAAAATGAAATTGTAAAAAAAAAAATTAAAATTTTAAAATCACGTAGAACATTACATCCATGGGGCTAGCTATCTTGAGTCATACATGGTTGGGAGAGCACAAGCGACCACCATGGGGAGGTTGTGTCCCTGTGTGAGGCTGTGTAGCAGCCACACAGGGGCGCGTCCCCTGTTGGGGCTGCAACGCAGCCAAAGGCCTTTGGCCTTTTTCCTTTTTAATAAATATTAAATTTTATGAAATTTTTTAGTGTTAATTTAATTCGATTTATAATATATTTATTATAATACATATATAATATATATAATAATTTTAATTTATGTATATATTATATATTTATTATAATATAAATATATATTATATTTATCAATTTTCAATTATATGTAGATAATTACATATAGTTAAAGAATAATTTGTAATATGGAAATTTTAAACGGGTGTTTAAATTTGTATTTAAATAATTTATTTTTATTTGACATTAAAATAATGTTAAATAGTAAATAGGGAAATAATGTTAAATATTAAATTAGAAATATTAAAATGGTTATGTGACTATTATAGTGAAGGGGATCATTATTGTAATAAATAATTTGTATTATGGAAAATTTAATTTGTGAATTTAAAATATGTTTAAATAATTGTATTTTAAACGGAGGTATATTTATACTTATACATATAAACACATTAAGTATATATTTATATATATACTTTTCTGTGTACGTTTTATAGATATTTGGATTCAAAAATAGATTATTTTATGGTGTATCATTTGAAAGTGAATAATATAATCAAATGATTTAATTAAGAGTTGGGTTTGTAACCAAACAATTCATTTAAAAGCTGGTCAAACGGGTTGGTTTTAAAAAGATTATTTTAATCTTTATACATAATTGGGCCAATAATATTAAAGTATTAAATCTAAATCCCCCAATGGTGCCACGTGAGTATTAGATAATTTAGTGTTTATTTTAAAAGTTGATTTTATAATTGAATACCTTTATTTAGAAATTTCATTATTGTTTACCTAGAATAATTAGTAAATCTTAGAAACATAAAATAATGTTTCAAAGACATATGTTTAAATGATATTTTTATAGTTAAAAGAGGAGTGTTAAAATGATTATCTCATTTGTATAGGTGAAATGAAATGGATGTTTGATCAAACGTATCATTTAGAATATTGACTTTGATTAATTTATTTATCCTATGATGAATTATGGATTAAGTGATTTAATTTAAATGCTTATTTGTTAAAATATCTTGATTATGAATTTAATCGTGAAACTTAAAGATAACGAATGATTTAATCCAATCAGATGAATATATGTGTCAAATGTTTGACTTAATTATAATTTGATTTTGATTATCTCAAGATGACTTTTGGTTACGTAATCGAAGCAAAAGGAGATTTTATATTCAAATGATTATTTAAAAAAAAAGTAGATTTTAAATGATCAAGTGTTTTCATTTTCAAAGGTTGATTTTATTAATAAATGTAATTGGGAAAATGAAATATACTATTGGTTTGAACCCCTTTGAGTTGTCAATGTGCTTTGAATTACTATTGAGCTGTGCGTATAAGGTCAATTATTTACTTAATTCCTTGTGTGACGAAATTAACTGACCTATTATTTAATCCAAATGTTTTATAAATCAAGTGGATTTATTTACAGTATATGATTGTGAGACGTAGAGTGATTGATTGGTTTAATTCCAGTTCGATGATGTATCTATTTAAATGTCTTGATTTTGGAATATGGTTGTGAAATTTAGAGTATGTGATCTGCTCTTTGAATATTTCTATGTTGTGAAAAGAAATGAGTTTATTAATTGGATAAATGCAAGTGATGGAAGCTGTGTTTGATTGGATTTAGTAAATCCAAACATTAGCTTACTTAATTGTCTGAAATGTTTTCAGTGTTTAATTGTTTGTCTTCGATGTTGGTGGGATAGAGTAAATGTTGAAGTCTTCCAGATAAGAGTTCATGTATTGGTATGGGATTGTGGTACGTGAGTCAATTTTGATGTGTCATGGGAAAATGTGCATGTGACACCATGTTGTTTCACCCCGTTCTCACAAACGGGGATGTTTTGTACCTCCTTGGGAATAGGAGAGGGTAATGTGATTTGTACCTCCCTTGAAAGGAGTGGGTTTGTACCTTGTTTTCCTCTAGTGTTTGGAGAGGGTTTTGACCTTATTGCCTCCAGTGTATGGAGAGGGTTTTAACCTTGTTTTCCTCCAGTGTTTGGAGTGAGTTTCCTTGTTTTGTTACCTCCTTGGATTGGAGAGGTCGTGTTAGCTGGTCACCTATTGTGGTTTTAACCATGTGAGTTGTCTTAGGAGAGTGGCTTGCAATGGGCGCCGGCGCACAAAGTGGTGCTAGGATAACCCTTTGTAAGTTGGTTAATTCAGTGATAACTAAATTAAACTTTTAGAAGCTTAGGTTGCATCAAACATTAAACAAGATAATTTATGCCTCGCTCATGGACCCAAGGGCTTGTTCGAGACTTGGGATGAGACAGGAAGGCCTGGAATGGCAAGATCATCTATCTCATCTCCATGAGAGGTATTTGGTTCCGCATGAGTAAGCATTGGTGCCAGGATTTCGGTTGAGGCTACCAGGATAACCCATGGAGTGGGGGCTGGGGCCTAGGAAGATTCCCAGAGGATATCCCTTGACGAGCTATGCGATGACACTCTTCCTAATTCAACAGTTTGTATTTGATATTCGTGACACTCTTGATCTATTCTATGTCTGGAAGCAATGTAACCTATGACAGTGTTGTGTGAGTCGTACCTAGAGTTGTGCGTATGACCTTTTATGTCATGTGTTGTGTACTTGTAATTATTTCGTATCAGCTTGTGTGACCCGTGTCTAGTGGTAGATGGTCTTGGGTAGGAATTCCTGGTTACTATTTCCTAGCACGAAGGGAGTGGAACCTTTTGGATTCCATGTGGTCGGGTGGCGTGCATCTTAATCCGTTGGTACTTCTTGTTCATGAGGTCATGATTTCCAGCGGGAGAGCTCATGGGAATTAGTTTCTTCTCATGCCTTGTTCTCTCAGTTCTTATTGTATTTTATTACCCCTCAGTTGTTATCGAGGTGGAAATTGTAATATGTAATCATATTTGTTGGACTTGCCTCATTCAGGGAATGAGTATTGTAATCTTATTGTAAATCATATTATTGGAATCAAGAGGTATCTCGTACTCTTGGATGTAAATTATTTGAGTGGAATGTATGTGAATTTTATTTGATAAGTAATTATTATGTTATGGTTTTAATCCATGTTCCACATTTGGTTGAAGTAACACAGTCTCACAACCTAGGGGATTAGTTGGCAATGATTAAGTGAGCTTGTATGTTAATTGTTTTAACTTACATGCTTGTTGTTCTTATTTAAAAAAAAAATTAGTTCGGTTGTTTAGTATTTGCAACTTTCCCTAGGGTTGCGTGTGCAAGCGTTACATGATGCTTTGTTAAAGTGACCTAATTAAGGTCTAGGATAGTGTAGTTGCATGATTTTGCAGAAGTTGGTCCAAAGTGACCTATGTTTCTTTTGAGATATGATTTGTAAGATGTTAAAGGGTGTTTTAAAATATAATTGGTTAGTGGGTTTGACATTGAATTTGAGATTTTTGGTCTAGAAACTAAGTCTGTAGACCTATAAGGGAATTTGAGTGAATTTGTGAACAATTGGAGAGATAGGTTTAAAAGGGTTGCAAAGTTGTTTCAAAAGGCTTGAATTGTGATTGTAGGTTGATTTCATCCCTACTCTACATAAAAATTTATTGCTGCCCTCAAACATTTGTAATTCAAGCAACGTAATCCCTTAACAATCCAAATTGCAAAAGGGAAACAATCTTTGACAACTTGTTAACCGAATACCGTGTTGGTTACTGGCATTCCGTCTGAGGAATTGGGATCACATAGGAACCTCTACAATAACCTCTCTATCTTAGGAGCCATTTTTTATGGTGTCAAATTTTGACTTGATGGAAAAGTGTCAATTGCAAACAATGTAAAATTGCAAAGTGGCACAATTTTCATTTTGCAAGTCGTGTGACCAAACAAACTATTCCAATGTGTTCGAATGAATATTTTTACACTAGCAATGGTCCTCTTTCACACCCAAACATGTGGAATCGCTCGACTATGTTCAACTGAATCGGTCCCTTAGTCCAAAGTGCAAAAGGGCAGCAATCTTTGACGAGATATTACTCAAAAAATGTGATGCTTAAGAACTCTTCATCTAAGGCTATAGGATCGCGTTGGGCCCCTATACAATAACCTCTCTCATTTTTTGTGATCTCAAAGTCATTTTCTTGTGGTGTCAACTTTTCACTTGATGGAAAAGTGTCAAATGCAGGCAGTGTAAAGTTGCAAAGTGGTGCAAATTTCATTTTGTAACTTGTGTGACCAAAAAATATTCCAATACATGCGGATGGGTACATTTATGCTAGGCATGGTGCTCTTTTACACCCAAACATGCAGAATCGCTTCAAGCTACGTTCAACCGGCTTGATCCCATAAGGATCCAAAGTGTTAAAGGGAAACAATATTTCACGGGCTATTACTCAAAAACTATTACTCAAAAACTGTGGCACTTATGAAATCTTCGTCTAAGCCTACGAGATCATTTTGGGCCCCTCTACAATAACCTCTCTTAGTTTTTGTTATCTTGGAGAGGTTTTCCCATGGTGTCTAGTTTTCACTTGATGGAAAAAGTGTCAAATGCAAGCAATGCAAAGTTGCAAAGTGTTGCAAGTTTTTTTCTGCAGCTTGCACGACCAAATGGACTATTCTAATACTTTTGAATATCCTCCAATCATTGCAGTCCATGAGATGACAATATTCTGTCAAATAGTTAACGTGCCTTGTCAATGATTCTTGCAAGTATTATATAATGGATGATAGATTTCCATGCCCTGTTCCAAAGCTCCCATTTTAGCGTGGGCAAGGAGGATGGTAGCAAAGGTTGCCCCTGTTTGAAGATAGAACTAAGAAGTTCTTCTCATCTGGAAATTATAGCAGCACCGGAGATGTAAAAGAAACTATAAAATGCAAGAAAATCTATTCAATTAAATATCACAAAGATGCAAGTAAATCTATGAAGGAGAGATGTGAAGCCTAACAGACGGATATTATTGATTCTTTAAACTCTACAAACTAAAGAGTATCATTACATTTGTCAATCTTGGCCAAGTTTTGCATGCCACAAAGGGTTCTAATTGTAGTAAGGAATAAGGAAGAAAGACAAGTTGGCATAAAATGAGAGTAAGGGATGTGGCATGTAACTTGTCTAATCTATGTGCATTTTTCCAAATGGAATAGAAAATTGTAATTGTGTTATGTGTTATTTTTACAAAGTGTGCCTGCCCAATGGTTGATAGGTGGATGGCACTGCAGATATTCTAGTCCAGAAGTCACACGGCAAAAGATTTAGAAACTTTCAAGCAAATGCAATTGACAGGTGTAAATCCAGACTTCATAACCTTTGCTACCATTCTCCCTGCCTGTGCAAAAATGGGGGCTTTGGAACAGGGTATGGACATCCATCATATAAAGGATAGAGGAATTTTTTTAGATGTTGTAGTTGCAACTGCCCGGGTAAACATGTATGCAAAATGTGGAAGCATAAACAAGGCACGTGAAGTGTTTGACAAGGTGCCTCAAAAAGATGTGGTCTCGGATATGCAAAAAATGGACTTGCTGAAAAGGCTTTAGAAATTTCCAAGCAATTCCAATTGTCAGGTTTAAAGCCAATTTCCGCAACCATGGTAGCATCCTCCCTACCCATGCCAAAATGGTAGCTTTGGGACAATAGGGACATTTATCGAAGCATAAAGGATAGAGGAACTTTGTCAGATATTAAGAGCTCTGGTAAGGATATTGGTAAGAAACTGGAAGTCCATACTGTTCCAAAGCTCTGGTAAGGATATTCGAGTGGGTTGGTTCAAACCCTTTGTCGGTAAAAATATTTTTGTTAGAATAGGCGCACATAGTTAGGTTGATTTCCCCTATTTAGTCATCTGAATAAATTTTAGTTTTCAAAGATCTAATACATGGTAATGATTTTCCTTTGAAATAGTTTATCTATTAAGGATTGATTTTCTATTTTCGGAGCTAAACCAACCATTAGTGCAGGAAAGACCATCAAGCCCAGCTAGTTCAGGAAGTGCAAATGAGAGCTCTGTTGGGGGAAAATTTGCTGGTAATGGTGCTTTGATTAGAGAAGAGGTACAAGACCAAGATGTTGTAGATGGAAAGCATTTACAGTTGTTCCTTTCATTTTTGACATCTTTTGTTAGCATTCTCCTACTGTTAGAGAAGAATGTCATCTACTGACAACAATGATTGCAGGATATGCACAAAATGGATTTTTTGAAAAGGCTTTATAACTTTCCAAGCAAGTTCAGAGATAAATGAATACCTTCTTCAATGGAAGACCTAAGCAGGCGATTCCAACGGCAACAACAATGACAACTATCAGGAACTCCGTGGAAGCAAGAAAATGTTTTTAGATAAGCAACTCTTCAACTCCTCATATGATTTCAATGCAATGCTGGTGGGTTTTGCAAATAAAATTCCATGTCAAAGAATAGAGACTATGAAAAAAATATATCTGATACAAATTTGCAAATTGCATGCCAAAGACTAGATAGATTATGAAAAAATATCTGATACCAACGATTGTGGCGGTGAAAGAAACGTACGTAGGTTAGGTGAAATTTAATAGCATTGAAGTTTGTTGTAAGCCGACGGGTACTATTTAAAGCACAACCGATAGCGGCGAGGAAAGCAGAAAAACACGGCAAAATGATGGACGACTGAGATTCATTTTAATGTCAACCAAGCCCCATCCTATGTTTTGGAATCCTCATAGGAAAATGAGCTTGAAAGCTCATATAGGACAGCCTCGGCATAATAAACTAAAAGCTAAAAGCAGCAGTGGACCATCATAGCATTATGAATAACAAAAGTCAAAATAACAAATAAAGCAAAAGCCAGAAGTTAGCGATTAGATAGTCAATGAAAGTAAACTCTATTAAAACCATTTAAAGGTGGCGATTAGCATTTTTAAGAGCATGTCTATTTATGGAAGAATGTATCTCTTCATAGAGATACAAGGATATAAATAAGCTTATGAAAAAGGAGGAGAAATCGGGAGAAAAAATAAAATTAGAAACTATATAGGGAAGAAGGCATCAAAGAAGAGGAAAGAGAATAAGCCACAACAACAGATATAGGAAAAAGTTGATATCATCAAAACATAAACACGTCAATCATTGACCAAGGAAGAACCGAATAAAATGAAGGAGAGAGAATTCACCATCGTGGCTAGAGGAAGAATTTGTCACTGTTAAGCATGAAGTAAGTTTGTGGCAGCATTATAAATTACATATATATAAGGTGTGGTAATTACTTATATCTAGAAACAGATTAGTTTAAATGAGTAAAGATATACATATATATTTCTAAGTAGAAAGAAGAATGGGTTGGGTGAGAAGATAAAAGGGAATGTGATACTATATATGTAATCAGATATATGTAAGTAATTATGATAATATATATGATCAATGAAATACAAGTGATATAATATATATATATATATATATCTTGAATATATATATATGATAAATAATAAAGTTTATAAGAGTAAGGTTATCTTGATATATATTGATATATAAAATATATATGGTGATATATTGATATATGAGATATTTTATAAGATTGATATAGCGTTATCTCATATTCATATATACTTCCCACAGAGAATTTAAATATTCATATTCTGTATAAGGAACATATTATTACATATATACATATATAAAATGAATAATGATTAAAGTATATACATGAAATAAACACATACAAATAATTGGTGATGATTATAGTTTATATATTATACAATAATAAGTTTCATATATATATAGAGCAAAAGTAATTGACAAATACCACATACAACAACAAATGGATATTATTTATCGATGAACCAATAATGGTGCTTGTAGCAATTATTGGATATCATAAGCTACTATGACTTTTACTACAAGAATAGACTTCTAGCCAAAATCCCCTTTTGCTAGAACTCAATAAGGATTGTACGTTTGTTGAGGGAAAAGTTGGTAAATCGCTCCATTGATGGAGGGTCCCAAGATGGGTGGAACACCTTGAGGGAGTCCACCTTGAGATGCGTTCACACACCCTTTGCATAGTAAATTGTCGTCCCATGAGGTTAGGAAAGAAGAAACAAGGAAAAGTGTAATACCCCTCATGTTGTTGTTAGGACTTGATGCTTTCTATGGTTTTGATTGACACTTTGAGACTTTGATAGTTACTGTTGGTTGGTTGGATTGGTTGACTGGATAGTTTAGACCGCTTGATGATTATGCTGCTTTATTTGATGACATGGATATTATGATATGACATTATGGTTACATTTGATTTGGTAATGTTTAATTTGATGCAATAGTATATTGTGATGCAGTAGACTAGTAATTATTTCATGATGATATGATGTGATCAGTATAGTTGAACAATGTTACTTTATACTTCATGCTATGGTTGTTAATATGGTTTCAGTGAGGGGACAGTGCAGGGTATGTGCAAGATCAAGGATGGGCCAAAAAGTGGCA
>VDFB02172601.1:0-11634 GCA_007258455.2 Sequoia sempervirens
AGGTACACCACTTTTGATACACCAACACTTCTAATAACAATTATTAGGACATAATAACTTGACCAAAATAACCCTGGACAGAATAACCCGGCCAAAATAACCCAAGGACAAAATAACCCAAGGTCATAATAACCCATGGACAAAATAACCTGTGGTCAAAATAACCCATGGATAGAATAACCCATGGTCATTTTAGATCAAGCTAGTAAACTAGAAATGACATAAAATAAATTATAAATATGATTGTGGGGCATCATAGCCACTATTCGGGGATGTTTTTTCCATTTCTCTCAATGCTTGTGGAGGAAAGTTCAAGAAGAAGTCTACAAACATGTTATAGTGTCGATGAAGTATTTGCATATGAGATCAAGAAACTTGTTGCATTAGCTTTCGTGCCTCAGATAGACGTAATTGATGCATTTGAAACACTTCAACAATCTCCTTATTATATAGAACATGAGGAGACCCTGCAACCCATAATTGATTATTTTGAAGACACATGGATTGGTAGACTAACCAGAAGAGGCAACAACGATCACCCAAGTTTCCAATCACAATGTGGAATTGCTATTCAGCTACTCAAGATGATCTTCCCATAACCAATAATACTATTGAGGGATGGCATAGAGGATTTAGTGAATTGCTTCAAGCATCACACAACTCAGTCTGGAAATTCATCAAAGCAGTGAAAAAAGAACAGAGTCTCCAAGAGAATAGAATAGAGAAATATATGGTTGGATACACTGGCAACCAAGCAGGAAAAAATACCGTGAACTCAAAGAAAGACTAAAAAGATTGGTTGATGGTTATGACAACCATAACATTTTAGATTATATAAGAGGCATCACTCATAATTTGACACTTTAATTGAAAATTTGAATAATTAAGTTTTTTTAGCAACATACATGTAATTTATAAATTTTGTTTTCCTTTCTCTATATTCTTATGGGGATATTTTTCCATGGGTTATTCTGACCACGGGTTATTTTGGCTTGGGTTATTATGACCTTGGGTTATTTTTTCCTTGGATTATTGTGTCCGGGTTATTCTGCGGGGTTATAAGATTTACTTCAAGTATCCAACATAGCAACACCTCCTAAATCTACTCAACTAATACACATGGTCATTTAAATTCAAGTTATAACTTCCACACGAGCTGGAAGTTTCCCTCCATTGACCTCTTTAATGTCCATCTCTTTTTTACTCCTTTAGCAATCGGCCAGCTGGCATGAACTTCTTCCACCTCGCAAGCTTCATTTATATTTGCATCTTAATGTGAACCTGCATTATGACATTAGCATGCACAAGACAATTGTATATCCATAATCACCTTAGAATAAAATTCATTCAATCACATGTAAAATGAATATAGATATATAACATAACAGGTTAAAACCATCAAAAGTTACAGGGATGAGTTCATGCCCAAAGTTCATAAGTTTAGGGAAATAACAAAGTATTAGTAACCAGGTGTTAAAACCCCATAGTAACAATAACAAACATATGTTAAATCCTAACAAAAATGAGTCATTATTTGGACTCATCATCTCCCCCCAACCTAATGATCTGTTGGTCCTCTAGTAGAGGGAACTTGATTCCTTTTCCTTACCAAAGCCCTGAAATCACCAATTGTTGTCTGCCCTTGATCAACGTCTGTCATTTCTAAATTTGGATCCCAATAAAACCCTTGCTTGCTTTTTAGTCTGCCCCACCTTGGCCTCTCTATATCTACATCATACTGATAGGTTTTGTGGTTTGGTATTGGCCACAACAAAATAGGTGGCTAAAATATTAATGGGAGCCAATAGTGTTGCTTTGTCCTCCCAATATGTATATACCCTGATGCTTCATTTGCAACATGCATAATAATTTTGCAAGGAATGGGGTTCAATCTATTTTAATTGATCTGGCAAGTCATTCCATCTTTGTGATAAATATCCCAATACTTTCTTTCCTAGAGTGGCAGCTACTTGCTCATATTCTAGGTATGCTTCCTCCCTAGAAGGCATGATCCTCTTTTTTTACTATAGATTGTAAAGAAGTTTGTGCCATGTGTAGTAGATATCTGTAGGATTGTTTGATTCAACTCTTAGAGATAGGGGGTGTGGAGTTCTTTTTCTTTGTATAGTTTGAATTGTTGCCCACATCTGACTTCATTTTGAAACCATGACATTAATACCTTCAAGTGAACATCCCCAATATATAGCAATAGATTCCATTCATGGTCATTAGGAACAACATAATTGTGCAAATACAACTCACAAGGTAAATTCTTAATTTCAGGAGGAGAGGATTGGTAAGCTTGGAAAAATTCTTGTGGGGTTTCAATGGAAGGGTTTAGACCGGAAATGACCCTTGAAAACTTAAAAGAAAGATTACATTCCCTTAAATTCAATGCATATATACCCTTGGGGGAGTCCTACATTCCATAATTTGTGGTACTAAAGTCACCACATTATTTACCTTATCTTTTAATGCAGTAATCTTTGCATACTTCTCAATTTCTTCATTTTTCTTATTGATCTCTTCATGTAGCCTGAGTTTTTCCCTATTCCATTCTTCTTCTTTCTCTTGAATTTATTTCCATAAATCCAGGGCTACTAATGCCCATGAAAAATTAGGAGGTTTTTTCTTTCCTACTAAGATCTTCCCTGGCACTGGTTCTTGATGTTCAACTTGCTCTGCTTGCACTGGTTCCTAATGTTCAACTTGCTCTGCAACAACGGAGAGTTATGCCAATCCTATATTTTCCTGCCCCTTAGGAGCTTCTACCTTCTTTCCAAGTTTCCCTATGATTCTATGGCTCCTTTTTGGAGGCACACCAGTAGTAGACTTGATCAGTTTTGATTTCCTTAAAGGACTTTTATTTTTCCTAGCAGCTGTAAGATGCTCAGTTTCTTCAGTTTTCCACTTCCTAGGGCTAGGATTTTCCTTTCCTGGTTTTTGCTTCTTAGCCTTCCCTTTTGCTAATTTCTAATTTTCTCATTTTTGCTTCCTCCTTTCAAATAGCATCCCTAGTGTGAACTGTGGTTTTAGGGGAAACATCGACATTAGGGTCTGAAGATGAACTATCTTCATTCACATGCTCAAATTCAAAGGAACTAATTTCTACTGCAGGTTCTGTTGCAGGAGGGTTTGTGCTAGGAATTTCCCCAGAAGTTGAAGCTCCATGAGTGAATTTAATAACCCCTCATCCTCACTAACCCTATGAGTTAGGGGTTGATTTCTAAGACCCACATTTTCTAATATGAACTTCTTAATGTTCAAAAATTCATCCCATGACATATTGGACACATCTTACAAAGACTTTTCTACCAACAATTTAATCAAACAATGATGGGAAACATAGTTTTCCCTACCTTTCTTTGTCTCAACAAACATGATTGCAAGAATATTGTACATGACATTTGGCGCATTCATCCTCCTGCCATATCTCATGTAATTCAAAAGCTTGAAATGCACAGAATGAAGACAGGATTGGCAACCCTCGCAAGTAATGTATTTGATAATATAAATAGCAACTTATTTCCATGTTTTTAGTAAAGAAACTCTTCTTGTTCCTTGCTTGTCTATAACAAGTGGAGGATCACTAGGTTCGGTGAATTATGCTCTAGTTGAACTAGCATCCCTAGAAGCAAGGTAGGGTTCTCCTTCAACAGCTAAACCTGACACTTCAACAATCCTTTCTTCAGTGGCTATAACTTTTAATCCTTTCGCCATTGCCTCGCCATTAGAAAATGTTTGTGGAAATTCTAAGGTAATATCGTTATTGAAACTATTTAGATTTAGAAAGTAATCTAGCCAACCACAATTCCTGAATTCTTACTCATAGAGTGTAGCCTGTAGGATTACTTGGTGAACTGTTGGTTCATTTTTTATTAACTGACCTCCCATTGCCTCCACTCACACTCTAGAAAACACCTCTGTAAAGACTTCTTTCTTGCAATCCCTCAATCGAAAACCCAATTTCTTTGTCGCTCCCTATAATTCTCACAAATACTAACACCAATGTCATATGACTTCTCAATTTTACCTTTTTAGTGGCATTATGATTTCGACTAAGGCAATAAAGAAGACATAAAGGAGGAGTATTATCAAAGAAAATAGTGGCGGCTTAATGTCATATAATGCATGCAGAATGTCACTTCAACTACATCATTTTAAATTTGTTGTCATGTTGGCGCATGAAATATGACTAATGACATGTATGACACATAGGTTCAAACATCCCCCCAACCTAAATAAAAGCATGTGTCTGCATAGGATGGGATGGAATTATGATATAACAGGGCATACTAACAGGATTTGCTATGTGAAATATCAATATTAAAGTACAACAATCAAACAAATGCATGTGAGGTAATTAATATACATTAAGTTGTTATGCACGTACCTGAAAAGTAGGAATGTCTTCTATAAAAATTGTGAAAGGAAATACCGATCACCAGAAAAGTATTGTTGAGTTGTTAAATGAAGTGATCGTGGAGTGATGCAAGAGAGAGAGGGGATGGTGATGAATGGGCAGTTAGTTTTATTGATGGAGAAATTAATTCCCACAAAAAGTGGAAATTTTTATTATGGTTGCATGCGTACCTTTGACTAGCTGGAAGGTTGACCACTAGGTCTGCTTCCTTCCATTGTAGGAACTTCAGAGTTCTGGTATCCAATAAATTGTTGCACGAACTCTTGTTTTGAGGCAGGCTTATGGTATAACCTAAGACGATGACCATTGACCAGGAGCTTGAACCTGACAAGATCAATTATTGTAAGCTAAACAACACTACTGAGGAAAACCTTTGCAATCTCATATGGTCCTAACCACCAGGTTTGAAGTTTGCCTAATTTATATTTATACCTAGAATCATAAAGAAGTGCCCAGTCACCTGGCTAGAACTTCTTTTCTTTGATGTATTTATCATGCCATCTAACTCTATGGTTCTGCACCATCTCAACATGGTGGATAGTTGATTTCCTCATCTCATCTAAGGCATTTAGTTGCATAACCCTATCCATCTATGCCTCAAATATATCTATTCCAAGGTCTAGTGTTGTTTGAAGAGTTTTGTGTTCAAACTCTATAGGCATCATTGTTGTTTTTCCATATAATAGTTCAAAGGGAGTAAAACCAGTGGTGGTTTTCCAAGTGGTTCTATAGGCCCATACAGGTTCTGGCAACCTATTTTCCCAATCTTTTATGTGGATTGCTATTGTTCTGGTCAAAATAGATTCTATTTCCCTACTTGTTACCTTAGACTGGCCATTGGCTTGAGGGTGATAGTGTAGATTTTTTGTGCGACATTATACTCATTCGCCAATGTTGTGACAAGAGTGGATTTGAACTAAGCCCTTGATTTGTGACTATCTCTAGTATATTTGAGATAGGGTAGATAAATCTTGCATCCAATAAATTTTGTAGTTCTCCTTTCACAATCTCCCTCAATGCAGGGTTGATTCTCCTTTGTGGTTGTCTTACTAGTTTGTAGTCTTCTCTAATATCGATCCTATGAGTACAAATTTTGGGATCTAAACCTTTCATGTCATGGTAATCCCATGCAAATGCATGATGATGCAACTTTAATAGGTTTGTCAGGGACAAATGTTGCTCTTGACTAAGTTTGTTATTAATATTCAAATGTTTCCCCTCTAAAACTTGTACTTGTGTGGTCAACTCAATCATGGTTGTTTCACTAATGCTTGAAATTTTTAATTCATGTGGTAAAAATGTATGAAACATATTTGTTGTTGTAGGAAATTCAAGTGTAGGAGAAGCTGGCAGAAGTATCTACAATGGACATGCAAAACTAGATTCATGAGTGGGTGGTTCTTCATGCACTTCACAATGGTTCTGAATTATATGGGATAATATTTCATCTTCTTCCTGAAGATACATAAAAGGGATTTTTCCTATCATCATGAGTTGTGCCACTAAATTGACCTCCTCGACCTCTTCTCCAACATGTGGCAAAATGGGGTTATCCATATCATGGGATGGTTGACCAGGAGGATAAAGGACAAGCTTTTCAATGCTTTTCCCATCATAAATAGTCATGTCCCATGACTGACATCCAATGTAAGCATCTGTTGTAGCTAACCATGACCTTCCTAGAATAATGGGATACCCTCCTAATGTAGCTTTAGGGGAAAGGATCATGAAGTTTGTTGTATATTCCCAAGAGTCTAGAGTAACAACAAGGTCTTCTACTATACTATCTGGTTTGAAAGTTGAATTGTCAACAAGCTGCAGGACAACAAGAGTAGGTCTCAGATTCGTAAAATTTAGTTGTTGCAGGATATCCTTAGTCATCACATTGATAGCTGCCCCCAAGTCTATTAGAGCATTTTTTACTTGGATTCCATTTATAATGACTCCAACTACAGGACTACCTAGGTCAGTATATTTAGGAATAGTTACTTTCCCAAACATGATATTTACTAACTACCCCACCACATGAATGGTGGTGGGGTCCTTTTTCCTCCCTAGCTTTTTGAGACATGCTTTCTTAATTACCTTACTATATGGAAACATCTTTTATGGCCTAGAACAAAGGTATCTTGACACATATGTGTTTTAACTAATCTAGAATATCAAAGGTTGTTTCTTCTTTTTCTTCCTTTTGTTTAACAACTTCTAACCTTTGAGGAAATGGTGGGTCTAGATTAGACTGCCGAACTAGTTCAGGATTCTTGGGTACACTTAACTGAGCAGGGATATCAAATAAATTTTGATGCTCCTCTTCTTCCACAGGAAGCTTAGTTATAATAGGAGTGGAAGGAGATGACAAAGTGGTTCCTGAATGCAGATGAATATCACTCACACTCACAACATATGCAGGAAATTGATTGGGATCTACAGAGTAAACTAGTTGCTACTGTGGTTTGTTATTTGGGTTAGATGTGGGTTGAGCTAGTAACTGAGTAGGTCTAGGTGTGCTAGAGTTTGAGTTAGGAGGAGGAGGCATTATGGTAGGTTGTTGAGGTTGCGGAGGCGGTTGCATGTAACCAATTGCCTGGTTTGGCCATTGTTGTCTTCCCCTCCATTGCAATGTCTGTTATCAGTTTCTTCAAGGTTGCTACCAATTCCCCCTAAATTGCTGCCACTGAGGTGGAGAGTTTTGGTAATTGGTCCAAGTATTTGGAGAGTTGTTCTAAGGATGAGGTGGATAGCCTCCAAATTTTGATGGGTATGGGGGTTTCCATTGATTACTAGATGTATAAGAATTCAAATAAGTTCCACTAAAAGATAATGGGTTTGGTGGCATACCTTGTCTTGGAGCCCATGGCCTTCTTTGTGCAATGTAGAAAAATTGATCATCATCACCCTAAATTGGCTTGAATTTTGGTGGAATTTGCTTGTTGTCAATGTTGGCTACCATTTTACATCTACAGTCCTTCTTTTGCCTGCAATGAGGACAATATTCTGCCAATATTGCCTCTGTCTCCTCATGTTTCTTCTTTTCTTGAATTGTATCTAGCTAAGTGGCCATATTGTTTATGATATCTTGCTTAAAATCTGCCAACAAATGAGTGATTTCCATCCTTCAAACTCCATTAGTGGAGGATTTACCCATAGAAGATTGGTAACCTCTTCCTTTCTTTATAGATGCCCTAGAGTAATTCTGACATATCTTCTTAATATCATCCCAGGGAACTTGGGTGATATCTCCTCCTATCAAGTCCAAAGCATCAGTGCAATTTTTATTTATCCCTCTAAGGAAGAGAAACTTTTGAGACTCTTAATTGAGTGCATGATGTGGGGATTTTTGTACACAAAACAAGAATCTTGAAATATAGTTCTCCAAACTTTCATCCTCCTTCTGCTGCATCCTGAAGATATCATCCCCTCTCATATCACTACCTCTATAGTATTCTTTATACTTGTCAAGAAACTTTGCTTTCATATCATATGAAGTATTTTTTAGTATTCCTACCTAAGCCCATAAACCATCTTAATGCAGCATCCTTCAAGGTAGTAGGAAATAATTTAAGCCTATGAGCATCAGTAGTGTAATCATAGCTTCTGTAGAGGATATCAAATTCAAACAAGAAAGTGTCAAGGTCCTCTATTACAAGCCCATAGAATATAGGAAGAACTGAAGCAGGGATGTTCTTGAGCTTATCAACTTCATTTTGGTGAGTGATAGGGAATGGAAAAGTTGGATGGTTAGGTCTATTTTGGTTTTGGCCAACCATAATTTCTTGATGGATTATCAAAGCAAATGGATTCTTAATCAGGTTTTGGGTGGCTTGCTCTTTAGAGGAATTTTCAAAAATGGTCAAACTGGGAAATGCATCAGCAAAAGGATTTACCTCCTCTTCTTCTTCATCTCTTGGAAAAATTTTAAACTCTACTAGTTGGTTATCAAGATTAGGGTCATTAGGAAGGAATCTCCCTAAAGCATCTCTTCTCCTACCCCTATGTGTGTGGTATTAACTCAGTATCAATCAACTCGCACAAAGAATTAGTGAAATAATAGTGGATCATTACTTTATTCAAATTAAGGGTATACTAAGAATGAACTTCAAAGATACTAAAAACAAGAAAGAAATTGGAAATGACTCTAAAGAACTTCCTAGTTTGACACCATCCTCGACAACAATGCCAAAAATGTTGGCCTCTTGTAATGGTTTAATAACTAAGCCCTTAAAGTTGCAACTTGGAGATTAGATATCTACACCAAATAGTTATCTTCCTCATCATCAAGGTTCATTTCATTATCAACCCAAGGACGTGAACTTGAAATTGGGCAGCACTATCTGTGCACTAGGACTCAATTGTAGTCATCCTTATCCTATAACTAGAAAGGAAACAATACTAAAATTACAATGCTTGAAAGGAATTAACGTAAGTATTGAGCATGAATCAACAACTAAACTAAACTAAACTAAAATGAATGATAGAAACAAAAATCTCAGCAAACAAATAGGAAGTTACTTTGTCTACCTTGGTTGTAGGAACAGACACATAATAGAGTTCCAATGGTTGCAGGAACAAACAGTTGCTAAGATTGTAACTAATTACCGAACAAAAAAGTAACTACTAAACTGAATGGATGGAATTCTCATCAAGTGAGCTCCCTTGAATGAGTCTTTCCTAAACTAACTCAAATGCAACAAATTAAAGTATCATTTTATTCATTGAAAACATTGTTACATCATAACAATAACATGATTGTAATCCTTGAAACTAAAAATGAAAGTACAATATCAGAACGTCCAACTCCCGAAGAGGAACATTTGATCATTATTTATAGAAGGAAAGATTCTAACTAATTGAGCACTCAACTCCAATAGACTAGGAGGATGCCATTTATTGAAAGCATGAAAAAGAGGAAGGAGGTTATGCATGCACAAGATTTAGTCAAACCAGTCTTGTCTCAATGAGGATCCAACATAGCAACACCTCCTAAATCTACTCAACTAATAGACACGGTCATTTAAAGTCAAGTTATAACTTCCAAATGTGCTAGAAGTTTCCCTCCATTGACCTCTTTAATGTCCATCTCTTTTTTACTCCTTTAGCAACCGATCAGTTGGCATGAACTTCCACCTTGTAAGCTTCATTTATATTTTCATCTTAATGTGAACCTGCAGTATGACATTAGTGTGCACAGGACAATTGTATATCCATAATCACCTTAGAATAACATTCATCCAATCACACGTAAAATTAATATAGATATATCACATAATGGGTTAATACCATCAAAAGTTACAGGGATAAGTTCATGCCCAAAGTTCATAAATTTAGGGAAATAACATATAAAGTATTAGTAACCAAGTGCTAAAACCCCATAGTGACAATAACAAACATATGTTAAATCCTAACAAAAATGAGTCATTATTTGGACTCATCAACACATACATCCAAATTGGATGCAACGATAGGAGAGGGTTGAAGGAATCAATAAGCTGATTCATGCTCTAGGCCTTTCCTTGTAAGACCTCTTTGGTATTTTGCTTCACCAATCTAACCTATAGGTCCCTACTCATGACTAGGTGCCCTTGGTTTTGTCTGACCACCCCTCTTCTATCACAAACTCCAACCACCAAGTCCACCTTGGTTCATTGCCACAACTCTTCCTTAGCCTTTACACTATACTAAAGACTAATCTTTCCACAACACTCCACTTGTTCTTGCAGGGGTGGAGAAGTGTCCTAAAAGGCTTCAAACTATCCTCCTAGGGTTTTGAGAGTTCACCCAAGGCTTCATCTTTCCATCGCTCTCATCAAACTTACACCTAGGGTTTGAAAGGCTAGTAGCCCTTGAGCCCCAATTAGGTCTCCCTCGCCTAGAAAACTGGCTATAACTCATAAAATCCAAAAGAACTTCCCACTCTTTTTCCAAGGTTCTTGATTCATATGGACAACACTCAAATATTTTTGAGGTCTCAGCCTTCCACTGTCCGTACAAAGCTTAAACATGAAATGGAGCAAAAACTAGGGTTTTAAGCCTTTCCTTGACAGTTTGCAAACTTCCAACTTGTTCACACATCAAATGGATAGATGGATCCTTTTCCTTCATGTAGCAACAAGGTAACATACCACCCTAACTCCTCTAAGAAGAAAATCCTCAATGTCTTAGCACCCCTGCAAGATTTGTGACCTACACAACAAATTTTTCCTAGCCAGACCTGCATTGGCTCGCCTAGGGCATCATTTTGCTAGCAACTCCTGCAACCACACAACTCCTAATTTCTACCATATGTACAGGCATGGAGTCTAGGCACATTTCCCAAAAGGCCGTACAATTTGTATGGTGGGAAGGTGCTCTAAACCTCCATTTTCTAAAACTGCCTGTTTCAAAGCAACAGGGTGAATTCCAAAATATTTACAAACAATGCTTGAAAAGTAATAAACTGCCTAACTATTAACACAAAAAGCTTGTAAAAAACTACTCTACATCCTACATAGGCCTAAATTCCTTGATCAATCCATTTTAGCACTGTTCTTGAGCAAAAACCAGAAAAAAAATGGCAAAAACACTATTTTTCTTCAACTTCCAACAAAACAGTTCGTACAAATGAACATCCAACCTTACACAAAGGTCGAGGAAACCTTTAAATATGCTTCTCAAATAGTTATTCTTCAAATGGGCACCTTTTGGCTGCTCAAACTCAAAAAGAGCCTTATTTTGCAAAAATTGTCAACAATTGCAAAAAAATTGCCAAACTTCAACATTAGACTAAAACTTGCTATTCCTCACCTATGGTCAACATGACCTTTATTGAAAAAACATCAACCAACACAAAAAAAAATCCATGAAGGCTCAACCAAGACAAAAACTCTCTTCAAAAGTTCCTGATTACCTAGGTGCTCCTGCACCATTCTCCCTCTCTCTGCACAAAGATCAAGGAATGGGAGGAGAGAGCAATGATAAATCAATGCCTTGCTTCTTAAAGTCGGCTTCCTCTACCCAGGTAGCTTCAGATTCATGCTTGTTCTTCCATTTGACAAGATGCTCCATGTACACCTTGTGCCTTGTAGCCTTCTTCACTCTTGACTCCAAGATCTTCTCTGCTTGTAGCTTGTCTGGAGTTGGTAGTGTCATGTTGCTGACATCCTTGAATATCTCCCTGCTATTCTGATCCATGTCAATGACTGTCCCCTTATACTTGATCAGATCAGCCACATTAA